>CAUYRH010061563.1:0-12583 GCA_963574655.1 Perodicticus potto | reverse complement strand
ACACCTACTCTCTTCCCACAACCACAGGCCAACTTTACAAAGGGTCCCCATGGCCAACTTGCCCCATGACTTTACCCATTTTCTAGGCCAGGGCCTCTCAGACCCTCACTACCATCTCTCTGTTTAAGTCCCACTGAAACTGAAGCTCCCAAAACTAAGCCTGAAGCTTCCAAAATGGACTCAGCAGTACAGAACTGCTGGAGCCATTATCTACCTTGAGCTGTGCTCTGTAATACATGCAATCCATTGGAGCTCCCAGTCATTTTATCTGATTTGCTTTTTTTTTTTTACAACTAGATAAATTCACTGAAAATGGCCTGGAATCACGTTCTCTTGCATCTTCCAAAATGTTGGGCACAGGCATAAACAACTATCTGATTTGCCCAGTGGTTTTCCCCCAAATCAGGACTGAACAATATAACATTCCTGTTCACCCTGGCTAAGATTCCAAATTTAGAACACTTGCTGCCCTATTCAAAAAAGCAGGGTTACAGGCTCTGAGAGTCAACAGGCAACAAAGACATGAAGAAGGTACTACAAACATTAGAAGGCAAGTCCATTACGTACAAGAATTATCTGACCACTGTTTGTAGCATTCTTTCCTGGGCCCACGATATAGAGACTGGACTACAGATATCACAGACCATCCTTCCTTGAAACCGAGTTTCAAATGACTCACATTTGAGCTAGCACAGGACAAGTCACACATTCAAAAATGACTTCCATTCATGACTGCTTCCTTGAAAGACATTTATACCTAGGAGTCAATGAAACTCCTGGTTGACTTTCTCAATCTGTTTGAAATGCATTGGGAAATCTAGTATTTCAGGCAGAGACCAGGTTCAACCAGGCTCTGTGATCCCTTTTTTACTGTGGCAGAGATAACACCATTTTATTTTCCTTCTGGGCGCAAAAGAGGACTAACTTTCTCAGCCTCCCTTGAAGTAAAGTGGGGCCATTGTGACCAAGTTGTGCTCTCTCTCATCCCTCACTGCCTGGCTGGAAGCAGGAGCTCTGGTGAGGAACTCTGAAGCTCTAGCACAGTGGTTCTCCACCTTCCTAATGCCACGGCCCTTTAATACAGTTCCTGTGGGTTGCGCCCACATGTTGAGAACCGCTGCTCTAGTGGTTCTTAGAGCATATTCCCTAGATCAGTAGCATCAGCTTAATCAGTAAACTTGTTAGCAATGCAAATTCTCAGCCCTCCCTGTGGGGGTGGGCCCCAGGGTGTTTTAATTAGCACACTCAGGCAGTTCAAGGTGTGAATCACCACTATGGAAAACTGCAGAGCTCTTAGATTAGAAAAATCTGGTGCAGGGATCCAGTGGCTTACGCCTGTACTCCTTGGCACTTCACCAGGACAGAAGTTCAAGACCAGCTTGAGCAATATAGTGAGCTTCCATCTCTACCAAAAATAAAAAATTGTACAATTAGCCAGGAATGGTAACCTGTACTGTGTAGTCTCAATTACTTGGGGAAACTGAGGCAGGATGCTAGGTTGAGCCTCGGCAGAAATTGAGGGTGTTGTAAGCTAGGCTGATGCCACTGCCCTCCAGTCCCAGCAACAGAGCAAAACCCTGAAAAAAAGAAAGAAAGAGAAGAGAAAAAAGGAGAGGAGAGGAGAGAAGAGAGAGAAAAAAGGAGAGGAGAGGACAGGATAAAGGGGAGGGGAGGGGAAAAGAAGGGAAGAGAGAGGACAGGCGAGGAGAGGAGAGAAAAGAAGGAAAGAAGATCTGGGATGGAATGATTTTGGATCTTCAATGACTGGATAGTGCTACTGTAGACTTTCACTGAATTCTGACATGAGAAGGCTGCATTGAGTAAAGCCATTTGGGGGGGTTATTTAGCAAGTGGTTACTCTGTCCCAACTAAAACAATAACCATCCCTGGCTTCAGGTCCGGTCTACTCACTAGGACCATGTCCCCCCTGGGTTTCCCAGCATCAAACCTGGCAGCAGGAGCTCTCCAGAGTACATCCAGCCGGGGTTATTTTATCCTGGCTGTGATGGCTGTCAGGAACCTTTTCTACCCATTTCATTCATTCATTCACAGTCTGGTTGGTATGTTAACAATGGGTGAAGAGGAAGTTGCTGGGTCAGGGCTGGGATCAGATAGCAGCTGCTGGTGTTAACACATTCCTTGCCAGCACCCACCTGTTTCACAGTTAGGGGTGTTCAGAGACTGCCTCTGGCCTTAATTCACAGACAGTGCTTGTCAGAACCCAAAGGCCACCATCTGTGGCTACAAAACAAACCTCACCCCAGACCCCACTTTTCCATCTGAAGCTGAGTTTGGGGGGCTTCGGCTCCCTACCATCTTTGCCTCTCCTCCCCTACCCAAATCTCACGTCCTCCTCCAGGCGCCTGGTGCACCTGCCTCCTCCCTAGATACTTCGGCATTATCTGAGACTCCCACCCGATGGAGTTTCACTGTTTGACACAGTTATTTTTTTAGTTTTTATTTTTGGAGACAGAGTCTCACTCTGTTGCCCTGAGTAGAGTGCTGCCATCTTACCTTACAGAAACCTAGCTGGGATTATGGGTCCCCGCCACAACGCCCAGT
This sequence comes from Perodicticus potto, assembly GCA_963574655.1. NCBI lineage: Eukaryota > Metazoa > Chordata > Mammalia > Primates > Lorisidae > Perodicticus > Perodicticus potto. The sequence continues at coordinate 10,021 of CAUYRH010061563.1, read as the reverse complement.
TACCTTTTCTATTTTTAGTAGAGACGGGGTCTCACTCTCCCTCAGGCTAATCTCAAACTCCTCAGCTCAGGTGGTCTACCCTCCTCAGCCTCATAGGTTGCTAGGATTACAGTCATGAGCCACCAAGCCTGGCTCCACAAAGTTCTTTTAAAACATGGTTCTTGAAGCCTTCCACATGCCCCAGCCTTGGCACCAAAACCAAGACAGGTTAAACTGATGCCCACTAATCGTTTACTTAACGACCCAAGAGTGAGGTGCTTGGGAGAAGGACAATACCCACGTGAGCACCCTGGAAATACTCCCTGGTGAGGCCACACAGATGCCTACAGGACCTACGCTCTTAGGTTTGAGCTGCAGGTATTAGCTGGGGGCACAGCCGACCCTTCCAGATGCCTCTCCACTCCTCCAGCCAGTCTCTCGTCCTTGGGTCTGACAGCTGCCTGAGGTTCCTTCCCTGTACTGAACTCTCTTCCCCTGCACCTTCCTCTGCCACCAATACGTATTCTTTACTTCCCTGAGCTATTTGTTAGCTTTTGCTGCTGTTCCCAGCAAACAGGGCCCAGGCCCAGCACGGAGGCAGACTGGGAGCCGCTCAGTCCTCCTCCTACCTTCCAAAGCAGGGCCCTTTCCCAAGGCAAGTTCAATGGCTACGTTACTCACTTACACCTTTTGGCCACACGCCAAGCTGGACAAGGTAGCATTCTCTACACACACACACACACACACACACACACACACACACACACACACGTGCGCACCCTGGCCACTCCTGTTAGGCAGGTCTCCTCACCAGGTCACCGGGCCCCCTCAGAAGCTCCCTGCTCACCCAGCTGCCCTCTTTTGTAAGTTTCGTCCCCAGTCCCCTCAAAGAAACCTCAAGCCAGGTAGGGCCACAGGGCAGCTGGCCTCTGAGGTCCATGAAACCTGGACCCACCAGCCTCCCCTTTGTCTCCTTCCCTCAGTAACTGTGGAGGAGAACCTGGTTAGCAGAGCTACTCCGGATCTCGGAAAAGGTGACCCTCTGTTAGGAACCGTTAGCAAGCTGGGGTCCGGGGCCAGGGGGTGGGGGGGATTCATGTCCTTCAGAGCTGATGTGGTCTAGCTATTTGCTGGCTGTGTGACGCAGGGCAAATCACACAACCTCTCAGCACTTGGGCTTCCTCATCCGTAACACAGGGGTAATAATAGGCACCACTCCACCGCTAGGGCTGCTACAGATTACACGAGTAAATAAATGCAGACACTAGGAAGGGGCGCCTGGCACGTAGGAAACACTCCACAGAGGCCGGCTGTTACTCTTATTATGGTTATTATTTATTTCCTCAATCCTCACTTTAGGAGGTCACTGACCTCTGACGACGTGAAAGGCAAGCAGCAGAGACCATTGTGAGCCAGGTGGTGTGGAAGATTCCACTGAGATTTGTCGTGTAGACAACTGAGAAGGCTCACAAGGTTAGGAATCACAAGAAATCATGAGGGGATTTGGAGGCACATTGGGGGGGGTGGATGATAATGAGTTGGGTCTGGCCCTAAAGAGGATGAGGTGGCCCTGGGTCAGGCAAACGGACACCCCCACTAGGCAGCTGGGCCCTCCAGTACCACACCGTTAACCAAGAGTGCAGTGCAGGGGGGAAGCCCCTCCCGCAGAGGGGGCCTCCCTGCCCTCCTAGCCTGTCTGTATTGCAGCCGTTCCCAGGACCTTACTGTGCCATGTCCTGGGCGGTGACACCCTACACAGGAGGGCGAGACACCCTCCCCCACAGGAAGCCATTAAAAATTATTAAAAATTAACTCACGAGGTCTTCTAGCGCTGGAGAATGTCACCCAGAAAAAAATGTTTAAAAAGCAGAGCTTAACAGCCATTTTTTTTTCATTCAGCATCTAACAATAGTGATGACTCAAGAGAAAGGATATATTTTCTTTCAAAAAAGGCTAAGAGATCTTTTTTTATGCACTTGCCACGGAAAATGCTTAGCTCATCAGATTCCTTCTGCTAAAAGAAGCTAAACCAACACTACAGCAGCCCCCCCACCGGCCCACTCAGCCCTTCTCTAATCCTAATCCCTACCTACCCTGTGGCTAGCAGTGAAAACGCCAACAGTTTCAGCCTTGGGGCAAAGGGTCTGAGCAGAGAAAGGGGGCAGTTCAGCTCCAGGCCTTAACCAAAATCTCTTGATTGCTCCATGCTGAAAACAAATTGTCTTTAGACAATGGCTTCCTACCACACAGAGAGGGTTATGTCAGATTTGGGAAGTGAAGATGGGAACAAAGAAAGGCCCAAATCTGACTGATATCCTAGTACAGAGGTTCTCAAAGTCTGGTCTTAGACCAGCAGCATCAGCATCACTTGAAAACTTATTAGAAATACAAATTTTCAGGCTCGGTGCCTGTGGCTCAACAGGCTAAGGCACCAGCCACGTACACCTAAGCTGGCGGGTTCGAATCCAGCCGGGCCCGCCAAACAACAATGACGGCTGCAACCAAAAAAAATCGCCGGGCGTTGTGGCGGGCGCCTGTAGTCCCAGCTAATTGAGAGGCAGGGGCAGGAGCCTCGCTTGAGCCCAGGAATTGGAGGTTGCTGTGAGCTGTGATGCCACGGCACTCTCTCCAGGGTGACAGCTTGAGGTTCTGTCTCAAAAAAAAAAAAAAAAAGAAAAGAAAAAGAAAAAGAAATACAAATTTTCAGAGCCCCACCCCAGACCTACCCAATTAAACATTCTGGGGTGGAACCCAGAGATGTGTTAAGATGCCCCCCAGGGTGATTCCGATGCATTTGAGAAACATTACTCCAGGAATTAGGTTGTATTTCATTCCAAGGGAAACAATAAACTGTTCTTCATCCAACTGGTAGGAAACAGACCACAGGTGTTCCCAATTTCATTCCCTAGAACAACGTCATTTTGAATTCAGGGTGAGTGGCTCTATTGATAGCAGTAAAGGCAACTACTCTTCTTTTTGCTGTTAAGGAACAAAAGAAGACAACCCCTGCAGAAGAAGATGGCTTTGGCGGACACAGCTCAGAGGTGTGAGAGAGTCACAGCTCAGCCTTTGTGAGCCCTCCGGTCTCAGCCTCAGTCGAGGCTGATAATCTCACCACCTCCAGTCCTTGGAGTTACTTTCTCTCCTTGGCAGTTAACCAGCACTTTTCTTCTCTCTATCCTCTCCCAAACTTCGCTCCTCCCACAAACAGGCTGCAGCCAGGAGACCCAATCACAGTGGGGTTGGCTGAGGCTCTAAAGTGGTCCCCACCGTGACACACCTCTGGCAACAATGTCTAAAAACTTGGTCCCAGTCATCTCCATGGCTCTCACAGCTCAGGCAGGACCAGTGGCAGCCACAGCTGAGCACGGGTTTCAATGAGGCTGTACCAGCCTCAGATTCTAGACACTCAGCTAGGCCTTGGGAAAGTCAAGTAACACTGTCAGGCCTCAATCTCTCCATCTATAAAATGGACAAATAAGTATCTTGTAAGTGGTCATTAAATGTCAATGTTCCTGGCCTAGACCAGAGTGAGCCCTCTAGAAGGAAAGATGAGCACATCAACATGCTGGGATTCCAGTCCCACGGCCTCTGCACAGTTGTCCCTTTCTCCTTCCCACCCCACCTTGTTGGGGGTCACTTTCTCTCCTCTGGGATTAACCAGCCCCTTTCTTCTATCCACCCTCTCCCAAACTTAACTTCCCCCACAAACAGACTGCAACCAGGAGACCCAAGGTTCCTTCTGGAACCTTGAGTGCACAAGAAGAGATCAGTGAGGAGTGAATTGAAGGAAGAGAGGTAGAAGGTAAGAGAACTGTAAATGTATGACTTGGCCAAAGGCAGAGCTGATCAGTGACGGTATTAGGGAGGGAGATTAAATGGCTATTACAACGCTGGGCACGGTGGCTCATGCCTGTAATCCCAGCATTCTGGGAGGCTGAGGCAGGCAGACTGCCTGAGCTAACAAGTTCGAGACCAGCCTGAGCTAGAGTGAGGCCCCCCGTCTCTTAAAAAAATAATAATAATAACCAGACATTGTCGTAGGCACCTACGCCTGTAGTCCCAGCTACTCAGGAGACAGAGGCAAGAGAAGTGCTTGAGCCAAAGAGTCTGAGGTTGCTGTGATCTATGACACCAAGGCACTCTACCAAGGGTGACAAAGTGAGACTCTGTCTGTAAATAAATAAATAAATAAATAGCTACTATAAAACAAACAGTGCTGAATACCATGAAAGGTAGTGATAGGTGAAAACATAGGAAATTCTGAAAAGTGTGTAAGAAAGGCAGTCTTTTCCTTTTTCCTCTTAAGGATTAAAATGGTTTGAAACCTCATTTGTTTCCTCTCTATGCAGCTCACTGTCCATCATGTGGACCCATTCCTGGAAGCCCACAACGTGGCCCTGCCTTGTACCACTTTGCTACCACCCCTCAAAAGGCAGTGGCTTCTCTCAGGGTCTATAACCTGCAACTCTTTCCACTGATCTGCTCTCTGGTTAATTAATGACTGACTCCATATCCATTCCCCCAAATGAACTGCAGCCATCCCAACTCTTACTGTTACTGCAAGATATTTGTATTCTTGTAGTCTTCACCTTGTAATGCCTAGAACTCTGGGGGAAATTATTATATAATGAAATGAAGGAACCACCAAAAGTTTTTACATATACTTGGTTATGTAGTATAACCATATAAAATATGGAATCATCAAAATAAAGACAAAGGAAACACTCAAATAGAAATAGGTTTGTTAAGTGATAGAATTATAATTATCTTTTCTCTTCTTTTTTTTTTTTGAGACAGAAACTCAAGCTGTCACCCTGAATAGAGTGCCATTGCATCACAGCTCACAGCAACCTCCAATTCCTGGGCTCAAGCGATTCTCCTGCCTCCGCCTCCCAAGTAGCTGGGACTACAGGCGCCTGCCACAACACCTGGCCATTTTTGGGTTGCAGCCGTCATTGTTGTTTGGCGGGCCCGGCTGGATTCGAACCCGCCAGCTCAGGAGTACGTGGCTGGTGCTTTAGCCTGTTGAGCCACAGGCACCGAGCCTATCTTTTCATTTCTTATATAATGTGGTAGACATTGACTTTATTTTTTAATTTCTTTTTTTTTTTTAAGACAGAGTCTTGCTCTATTGCCTTGGTTAGAGTATAGTGGTGTGATCACAGCTCACTGCAACCTACAACTCCCAGGCCCAAGTGATCCTCCTATTTCAACCTCCCAAGTAGCTGGAACTAGAGGCATGTGCCACCTCACCCAGCTGATTTTTTTCTATTTTTAGTAGAGACGATTCTCACTCTTACTCAGGTTGTTCTTGAATTTCTGAGCTCAAGTGATCCTTCTGCCTCAACCTCCTAGAGTGCTGGGATTACAGGCATGAGCCATTGCACCTGCTGACATTGATTTTGTACTTACAATTTTTAAAAAATATGTGATAAATTTATTGGGTGTTAAGGACTGAATGTTTGTCCCCTCAAAATTTATGTTGACATCTAATCCCCAATGTGATGGTACTTGGAGGTGGGGCCTTTGGGAGGTAAGGTGATAAGGGCACAAGGGTACAGCCCACATGAATGGGATTAGTGCCCTTATAAGAAGAGGCCAGTGAACTAGCTCACTCTCTTCATCCATGTGAGGTGCTGCAGTCTGCAAGCTGAAAGAGGGTCTTCACCAAAACCCAACCATGTTGGCACCTTTCACTTGGATGATCATCTTCCCAAACCATAAAAAATAAATGTCTAGTTTATAAGCCACCCAGATTAAGGTACTTTGGTATAGCACCTGAATCCCCACGATCCACTGATTTTCCTCTGGAACATGTAACTTGTAGAAAACTATTATTTTGTCAGGATGGTGAGGGATGAGAAGGCCACAGCCCATGTGAGAACCAGTTACCCAGAGACACCAAAATCTTCAAAGCCAGGAATAGGAAAGAGGGTGCAGGCTCACTCTGGGAGGGCTCTAGACATGGAATGGAGAAGATAACAGCTAAATAGAAGGGAAAAATTCCTCACCAGTAGAGTTCTCCAACATTGAAGTAATTGCCAAGGCCAGTCTTCCTGTCCATGAAGATGCATGGGGAGGAAGATACTGAATAATCTGCATGAACTGATGAGCTTAGGTGCTTTCAGATCTCACTTCCTACCACAATAGGCTGCAAGGTAACCATGCACCGGTCAGCAGAGGACTGGCCTTCAAACCCAGATATCCCAAGGCCTGGACCACTACTAGGGAGCTACACTAGAGCTTTCAATCTGTGCTTTGCTGCCTCCCAATGGGCTAGGTATGACCAAGGGCTCTGGGGTCAGCTGTCTCCAGCCTTTGGCCTATTCCAGTATGCCCTACAAATACCATTTTCCACATACCATGGGGCAGAAAGGCGCAGACCATCTCTTACCATGGCAAAGAGGAAGAGATTGCTTCCTACAAAAGCTGGTAAATATTCCATCAGAAGGAAGTCTGTCTTCATGGGAATTGTCCCAACTAGCCTTACAATCCCTAATTCTGATTTTAGGAGATCCATCTGATTAGATAGCTCCTCTCCCTGCTCCCCAAAAAGACTGACCTAAACATGTCTGTACCAGCAAGGGAGCCCAGCCAAACTAAATGAATCGAGATAGTCAAAAGCACTTGGTCATGCTTCCATCGTCCTGGCTCACGTTTCAGCCAACTCTTGTTTACTAGTCCTACAGATTCTCTCTTCCTGCCCTTCCCAGTGTCCTATTTTAATTTTCTTGGTTTTTTTTACCTGCTCACACTGTCTCAGCAGACAATGAATACAGACAACAGACAGGCAGTGACAAAATTTAACTGAGTTACCTGCCACTGGTGATTACCTGATCCATCGGGAAATCAGAAGTTGACAAGTAGACAAAGAAGGGGGGTGTACCTCATTGCTACCGAATTAGTTATCTCGAGTCACACCCACCCCCCAGTCTTGGTCAAGTCCCTGACCAGGAAGAGGGGAAGCAACTGCCCCAGTGTTATCAAGGGTCTTACTGAATGGTGGTCCAGCACCTGGTACTATTTTGTGGAATTTACACAAACAGGAATGGTCAGAGAGGAAATCCATGGTTTATGTTTTTATCAAAATTCAGGTGATTTTTTTTTCAGCTAGTTCACCCATGTGCTTTCAGGAAATAACAATGGTGGGGAGGAGGAAAGCAGGCTTCAAAATGATTTAAACCTGATCCGTCGTCCAAAGGCCATTGTACAACTGAGCAGGTGCCTCTATTCACACTTCCACCCTCTCCAGTTACGTGGCAAAGGGCTCGCGACTCCCAGACATTGATCCAGCCAGCATTTGCAGGTAGCCTGCTGGGAGCTGCGCTGGAGGGCCAGGGGCAAGGACGGCACAGGGCACTGTCTGTGCTGTGGCACAGTTACAGTTTGGTTGAAGCCATAAGGCAAAATGACAATATGAAAGACAGAAAATCACACATATAAACAGGAAAACATATACATAGGTAACTGTGACAGTTTTGTCAAAAAGGCCTGAGAGTTGGCCTAATACATGGGTCCTGGGAATGAAAGGTGGAACTGGAGGTGACTCGAAGTGACTGTTGACCAGGATTTAAGAGGCCAGATGCCCCAGCAGAGGAGAGCATGCCCTGGGAGCAGACTGTGAAGAAACCAGCTGGGTAGGAGTAAGCAATGGAGAGAAATGGACGGGGGATAAGGGATGCCAATCTACAGGAAGACCCTCAAGTGCTAAGCTACTGGGTTCAGACTTGGCTTACAAATCAAAGCAGACGAACACTGATAATCTCCCACACTGTACACAGGTGCAGGAAACCCCAGAACTGGGGCAGGTTCACATTCAGAGTAGACACCGACCAGCTAGGTGAGATGCACACACCATCACTGAGCCTCACCCGCCCCCACCAGGTGGGCAACATCACCTCCATTGAGGAAGTGAGGAAACTCCTTTAACACTGAGCCTCTCATCACATTTCTAGGGTACCCCAAAAGTAGAAAGAGCCCAAATGTTTATCAACTAATAAAAAGACAAACAAAATGTGGTACATCCATATACTACAAAGTATTTGGCCACAAAAAGGAATGAAGCACTGATATATGTTGCAACAGAGATGAACCTTGAAAATATTATGCTAACTGAAAGAAGCCGGTCACAAAGACCACATATTCTACAACTCTGTTTATGTGATAGGTCCAGAAAGAGAGAAAGAAGGTTAGTGGTTGCCAAGGGGTGGGAGAATGAAGAGTGACTGCTAATGTGGTGATGAAAATGTACTAAATTTAGATAGTGGTGATAGCTGCACTACTCTGTAAATATACCGAAAACCACTGATTTATATATACCTTTTGAAAGAATAAATTTCAGGATATGTGAATCTCAATAAAGTTGTTATTTTAAAACTGGCTTAAGCTGGGCATGATGGTGCATACCTGTTGTCCCAGCTACTTCGGACCATTTGAGTTTAGGAGTTCAAGTCCAAACTGGGCAACACAGTGAGACCCCATTTCTTAACATTTTTTTTTCATTAAAAAAAAAAAAAAACTAGCTCGACAGTTTTTCTAAATGTATTTGCAATTCCCCTGTCTTCATTTTATAGAGTATATGTGATTTAGTTTAATCTTTATTAATAATTCAATTAATGGGTACTATGATCTTAATTATCAGTCAACAGGTACCATGGGCTATAATTAAAATAACAAACTTCCCTACCCCCAGAAATGCTTCTAAAAATTGTTCCATGGTGTCCTTTTTCTGTTTTTCTGTCTCCTGTCTCCAATGCTCCCTGTCAGGCCATGAGCCAACACCTACCAGAACCCCCTCCCCACCCCTACAGCTCCACTGTGCAAATGCAGGTCTCTGCCTGTGCCAATGCTCAGAGTGAAGAGTTTCAACAATCTCTGCTGAGATAGGCCAGAAAACGGTAGAGAGAAAGCATTCTTATTATTTTCATTTTCCTTCTGAAAAGATTTAATTGGCAAGTTTAATTTTTCTCTTGAAACAAAGTTTGTATGGGAGAAAGAAAGCAAATTTGGATCTTTTAAAATACCACTGCCACTTATTCATTCATTAAAAAAATGTTCTTGGGCACCTCTTGTGTGCCTGGCACTGTCCAGGTCCCAGGGCAGAGCAACGAGCAAGCCTTGTGGAGCGGATGCTATGGTGAGTGGAGACTGACAGTGCCCAATGACGGTGTGTGCTCTAGAAAGCAGGGGTGGGGTAGGGCACTGTAACTGTAAACAGGGTGGTCAGGGGAGGCCTTGAGGAGTGAGTGGCAGTTAAACCAAAAGAGGGGAGGTGGGGAGGGAGCACGCATGCCCTTATGGGGAAGAATCCTTCGAGTGAAGGCAGCACAGGACAAGTGCAAAGGCCCTGACCTGGGATGGGCCAAGTGGGCTCGGGAACAAGAAATAGAAGCAAACATCAGTGAGGAAACAGAGGCTGGAGGGGACGTCAGCTCAAAACTCCGAGAGAAGGAGGATTGGCTCTGACCTCAGTGCTATCCCACTGCCCTAACATCATGACCTGCCTATTAGGGGCACTTAGCTCGGCACAGCTGAGGGTGACATGAGGCAGGAATTCCCACGGGGATCTCCTGGTGAACACATGGCTGGAATCAGCGCCTTGTGGAGGCAACATCAAGGAGACATTTCCAACAGGCCTACGGGAGGACATGCCCATCTTGTTGGGTGGTGCAGGAGAACACGCTGGAGCAGTGAAGACTGAGAAACTGGCGCCACCAGGTGCCACCAGGACTTAGGCAGTAATAAAGGATGGATTTTAGGGCAGTGGGGGTGGGAGGGCGGAGAAGGTTATTCCCACAAGATAAAAACAGCAGCTACTGAGTACCAAGGACACTCAATATGCGTGTATTATAAAATCCATGCTTCACAATAACCTGGTAAAAGAGATGTCATGATTCCTATTTTTTTTTTTTGAGACAGAGCCTCAAGCTGTCACCCTGGATAGAGTGCTGTGGCATCACAGCTCACAGCAACCTCCAATTCCTGGGCTCAAGCAAGTCTCCTGCCTCCGCCTCCCAAGTAGCTGGGACTACAGGCGCCC
>CAUYRH010061558.1:0-36067 GCA_963574655.1 Perodicticus potto | reverse complement strand
GCCTCCCAAGTAACTGGGACTACAGGCACCCGCCACAACGCCCGGCCATTTTTTGGTTGCAGCCATCATTGTTGTTTGGTGGGTCCGGGCTGGATTCGAACCTGCCAGCTCAGATGTACGTGGCTGGCGCCTTAGCCCGTTGAGCCACAGGCGCCGAGCCAGAATATCAGTGTTTCATTGCTTTTCATAGAGTTCTGTCCCTCTAAAAGAGTGCTCCTTAAGTTTGAGAAGGCCTGAGATAAACTACCTGTAAAACAAAAAGGCTTTCTTATAATATAAAATTTGTAAGCTGAAGTGTAATTTTAAATTTTTTGAAAACAGGTATTTGATTTACTTCATATTCTCAAATAGTACTGTAATTTTTTTAATCTATAGCCTTTAATGTTTATATGTAACTTGAAGAGAAATCATTGTCCTTTTTAAGGTTTAATGTTTTGCTTTAAGGTTGATTAATCATACAAAGAAACTAATGGAAAAAGAAGAAAAACTGTGCATTAAAATTCTTCAGACATTACGAGAAATGCTGGAGAAGAAAGACAGCTTTGTGGAAGAGGTATTTTTTTTTTTTTTAAGATTTTTAGTATTTAGAAATAAAGTAAGATTTTCAGAACACTGTAACCTATGAGGTGTAATAGGCTTTTATGTGATTGCTTGCATTATATATTAATGGCATGTATACTTAGATGAATTAGATAATTTTGGTTTTTATGGTATTAATCTCATATGTGTTGTTTTGAATTGAAAAGTAACTAAGGTTAAAGTTGCCTAGATATTTGGTTCATTTGTTTTATTATATTCTGTCATGGAAATGTATATTTTCCTGTTATGGCTTCAATGGACCAAATGACCTTTTTAACCAGTGAGTGATTGAGATGCATTATTTAGATTTTATATAAAGTTCTATGGCATATTGAGAATGCATTTTGACATCTGTTGATTTTTTACTATAAATGTTGATGTTATTTTTGATAATATGTCAAATATTATAAAATAATACTATTTTTTATAAATGAAATCATCAGTTTCTATTCTTAACTATATGAACCTGAGATTGCACAAATGATTTCCAGGGAAGTATCAACTTATAGGTAATAACTGTCAGTCTGTTATTAAAAATGACAGCTCAGGTGTTCATTAATAGATAGCTTACAGCATGTTTAATACCCAAGGTGATACACTTAAATATAAAATATAAATCTAGAGAAGTTTTATTTTAAGCTAGCTAACTAACTATACTTTTATGTCAGGTATCAAACAAAATTTGTACTATTCTCCTTAATAACTTTTTGGTCTGTTTCAGTAAATACTCATCACTGGATATTTTAAACTGGAAGGATTTTATTCATTAATTTGTGTATATGCCCTCTAATTCTGAATAGACTGTGTATTAATCTGGATATTAGTAGAAGGGGCATTGCTTCAAAATGTTCCATTTGAATCCTGTATGTTTTCCATATTAGTTATCTTCATCATTTGATATTTGGAAACAAATGTCAAAATAAAGATGGTCAGGGCAGTGCCTGTGGCTCAAAGGAGTAGGGCGCCGGCTGCATATGCCAGAGGTTCAAACCCAGCCCCAGCCAAAAACTGCAAAAAATAACTAAATAAATAAATTAAGGTAGTCAATGTGATTTTAGCAAATGTTTCCATGACGTGGACTCAAGAAGGTGTTCCTAAGTTTGAGTGTGTGGTAGGCTTTTTAGAAATGGTAAGTGGAATCCCTTAGAACTTTTTGCAGTCTTTCTTTGATCTCTTAAAATATTGCCATAGAAGGTTTGATTTTGACAGAAATGCCAGACCCTAAAGTAGAAACATGAGGTCAATATACATTTTGACAGAAAGGGAAGTTTACAGTAATAGAGACTTCCATTTTTATGTAACAAATTATTATTGAATTACTCTAAAGGAAAATAGAAATCAAATAAGATTTTAATATACTAGTCAAGAGTATTTTTGGGTATCTCCCAAAACTCTCTAAAATAAATCACTTGTTTTCTCCTTTCTACTCCCACTGCTATCACTAGTCCGGGCTTTCATTATCTCTTGTTTAGCAAACTCCAGTAGTTTGGTTCCTGAGACTACTCTGCTCCCCTAAGGGGAGGCAGGGCTGTTATCTTCACAGCTTCAAGGGGCCTCAGGATGTGGTGTGAATGTGCCCCTCAGGGAAAAGTTGAGATAGTTGTGGGTCATTCAATCAGTCACTCAACATATATGTTGTAAGCAACTGTTAAATGCCCATGATTGTGCCTGGGCACTGAGGATATGGAGATGAGTGACTCAGGAGCCACCAAGACATACCATTCATATTCACTATAGTAACCCCTGTAATAGTCTAGGTAAGAGATTATGAAAGCCCTTCATTTGTCTTCTCTGCTTTTTTTTTTTTCTATCCTTCCTCATCCATTAGCCTGTTAGAAATCTGTATTACTCAGCATGCTTATGATGTACCTCAGGCTTTTCCTGCCCTGAACTTGGCTTTGTCTGGAATCATAGATTGCTCAAATACAAGCAAGGCTCAATGTCCCCAGTATTAACTTTTGTGGATGAGCTAAGGGATGAGCTCACCAACTGTTCCAGAAGTGGTGATTACATTCTAAGTAGAATTACCAAAATACTTCATGCTTCTCTTCTATTACACTTCAGGCCCAGTCTGATATTTAATTTGACCTCCTTGTTTTATAGATGATGTCACTGAGTCTCAGTGGTTATGTGATTTGCCCAAGATCACACAGCAAAAGCCAGAATGAGGGCTTTAATTTGGCACTCCTTCCTTTCTGCCCAACCTTCTTGTTTCTTAGATCACAAGTTCCTTTTACAAATTTTGTATTTTGCTGTTAATAAAGATTAGTGTACTTTGTCTAGCAGGTTCATGGCTCCAAATTTTGAGACACAGGTGGACAGAATATAAGACAGAATACAGCATCCACAGTAGGTAAAGGTTAAGATAAACCTGTAAGAAACGTTAAAGATGGGGGAAATATTAAAGATGCAGTCATTTAACTAAGGAAGAAAAGCCTGGAAAAAGACAAGTATTTAATTTCTTTTTTTTTTTTTTTTTTTGCAGTTTTTGGCCGGGGCTGGGTTTGAACCCACCACCTCCGGCATTAATTTCTTAATTTCCATGTCTACTAAGGGAAGAATATTGTAGTTGAAAGAATTCTAATCTTAGACAACTTCTGAGTTCAAAGTGTTTGGAATGAGATACATTTCTCCTAGTGGAATCAGAAGATTCTCTCCCCCACCTCAAGAAAATTTAAAGGAAAACAGATGGAGAATCGTTCAAATACCTGCAGTGGGAAGAGACAGGGCCAGTTGACTTCTACAGGTTGTCAGCTGGCCCTTCCTAACAGGTGGTGCTTAATTATCCATCCTAGTGGAGAGAGACCTAAATGATTCACCAGTCCCGGTGAAATGGGTAACAGATTTAGAAACTGCTCAGAGGTAACAGATTTAGAAACTGCTCAGAGGTACTGTTGTACAACTCTTGTCAGGCTCTGAGAAAAATCGCTGATTATCAGTAGTGGGATAATAATAGGTGGCTATGTTTTCATGTTTGTATTAGTTTCCTATTTATAAACCATTTAGTGGCTTAAAACCACACAAATTTATTATCTTTGAGTTTGGGAGATCAAAAGCTTAAAAAATTAAGCATGTGTTCCTTCTGGAAACCCTAGGGAAGAATTCATTTCCTTGCCCCTTCTAGCTTACGGCGGTTCTCAACCTGTGCATCGTGAGCCCTTTGTTCAATTTGTAACAACAGGGCAATTAGGAAGGTTGAGAACCACTGTATCTAGAAGGTCCCATCCTCCCTCTTCAAAGCCAGAAGCTTGCATCTTCCTCCCTTCCTCTCCTTCTTTCTTCCTCTTGTCCCTATCTGTCTCCTCTTCCTCAATTATCACATCTTCTCCTGCTCTGATGCACCTGCCTTCCCCATATGAAGACACTTGGAACCGCTTGGGTAATCTCTCCATCTCAAGAGCCTTAATTCAATCACATCCTTAATTTATCATGTGAGATGAGATGTCTGCAATTTCTGGTAACTAGGTGAGCAATCATGAGGATGTGGGCATCTTTGGGGAGAGTCGTTGTCTAATCTACCACAAGGACCCTTTTATTGACAGTGGAAAATAACATCTGTCATATAAATGCAGAGCTTACCTGTGGCTGGCAGGGTAATTTAAATGGGAAATGCTTGAAATTTATAGCACTTTACTGTTTTCAAAATATTTTAAAATATTTTGGTACCTTTTAATAAATTCTGGAAAGTACATAGAGCAGGCAGTGTTACCTCCATCTTGGAAATATAGAAAGAGACTGAGAGAAGAAATTTTAAGTCACATAGCTTACCCAATACCTGGTCCTCTACTACCTAATCAACTAGATTTCAACTGTCTGTGTATTAAAGCATTCCCAAAAGATTTATCAGAATTAAATAAAATCAGGATATTCACCAGGCTTTTTCATACTAGTTATCCTAATATTACATTTGAGACTCCACCTATTTAAATTTAAAATGCTAATTTAAAAGAAAGTCTATTTTCATATCCTTGCTTCCTGACACTAGAAGCAGTGTGTATGTATGTTGACTGTAAAAATTTAACAATAAGGCAGTGAAGCATGAAGGAGCTAAGGAAGATTTCGCCCCAAAATATGATTCCTTTGGTAAAAGAATATTTTGAATTAAATGGCTATTTATGATCAGAAAGCACTGGCCTCTCCCCTATAAAACCTGAGTAACCTGATTTAAAAATCAGAAAAGGCTGCTGCTTCCTTATTGCATACGAATAGATCTGGCCCCAAGGTCATTTGAAGCACCAGACCTGTCTCTCAGGTTAATCTGCAATTCAATCTGTTTCCACCCATCTACACGCATCCCCCCTAGCAACCACTTGCCCATTGTATACTTTCTACACTCTCCCCCCTCCCTTCCAAAAGGCATCTTTAAAAGTCAAACTGACCATCTCTGAGACTTTGGGAAATCATTCTTATGATTCCCCTCAAGTGCATGGTATTTGGAAATAAACCTTACTCTTGTTAATCTACCCATAATTGTGAGTTGATCTTTGAGTGAACCAACGAAAGGGAAAAGGGCAAGTTTTGCCGTGATCCCTACAAGCATAAATTTGCTTCATGGTAGAACCAAATGTTTTTTAAGAAAATATATTAAGGATATGTGTTGTAACTACCACATATCTGGTAGTCAATTATTTTTTAAAAGTTTATTATTTATAATACCTTTGAGTACTGTTTTTAAATTAGTTGTCCTTATGAATATTCTTCCTTGATTTTTGTTCCTTAGTTTGTACCTAAAAGACTGGGAGATAAAATGTGTGTAGGCAACATCTTAAAGATTCTTGCAAGAATAAGACTCATAAAGAAATCTTGAAATTTTTGTTGTGTATTTCTATATGTGAAATCATCTAGGGATCATATAGTGACTTAAGCTATTGTACTTATTTTTATTGAAGTATAAAATATGAAAATTATGTATAGAAAGTCCTTAAGGAGAAAAATTATCTAAGTGAGTTTAAGAAAAATTCTATTAAAGTATTGTTTATTTAGGTGATTGTGATAGAAAAGCAAAAGTTTACAAAAGGATATAACTCTAAAAACTAACTTTAAAAGCTCAAGATTTCTTTGGAGTTGGTCATATTTAAAAGTTTTTTTTTTTTAAAGGCAACAACAGCAAGCATATTTCTTTGTACTTTAAAAGAATATGTATGTTGGAAAATTGGGGGAGAGAGAAGAGAAGGAATGTTTCAAAATGGCTTGAGGGCAGTATGATTTCTCCATCCTCTGTCTTTGCTTCTTGGTGGAGCCAAATGTCCTCACATAGCTGGTAGTCAATTATTTTTTAAAAGTTTAAAATTTATAATAACTTTGAGTATTATTTTAAAATTAATTATCCTTGGGAATATTCTTCCTGGCTTTATGCTCCTTAGTTTGTACCTAAGAGGCTGAGAGATAAGTCTTTTGTTTTCTCCTTCATTTCCATGACCTCTCTATCACCTCTGGTGCCCCATTCCTGATAGCTGTTGAGCTTGATTATAGCACCAGATCTTTGTTCTGCCTTTTTATTTTAGGTCCAGATCTGTGTAGAGGTGAGGTGGTAATGGAGACAGAAAGAGGTCAGCTGATGAGACTGGAACAGGAAAGAGGGACTTTGTTCAGAGGATTGGTTTGGTTTTATGGATTTTGGGGGGGGTCCATTTCCATCATCTTTTGCTCTTTGGAATACATTTTCATTAAGATTTACAGAGCATTACAAATCATTTGTCTTACAGTAAAGAAGAAACAAATCATTAATAAGTAAAGATGTCTGTAAATGCTGATCCTAAATATTAAAATATAAAATTTGTAGCTTATGTACTTTAGAATTGGAAAAGGTACAGAAATGTTCACTGATAGCCTATGGAGTTGGTAATTTAAAGTGACTCTCCTTATGTTGAAGTCAAAGAAGTTGACCTGTTTAGAATGCCAGTGTTAATTTCCTCTGTGATATATTCTTATCTACTAATGTTACACTGACATAATCTACAGGGCAACATAGATCTTTATATTCTGCAATATTCTTAAAATGTTTAGATGTAAAGGACTGGAATATTGTTGCAAAGAGATCTAGAAACTCCTCTTTAGTAACTGCATAGTTTTATGCACTGGTTTTAAAAAATAATGACAACTAGCATTTATTAAGAGCTTACTATTATCAGACACTATTCCTAATCTTTTATGCATGTTATTTAATTTTCAACCCTATGTCATAGGTAGTATTATTTTTCCCTTATGCTGATGAGGAAACTGAGGAATATAGGGTTTAGGGTCTTGCACCTTGAAGGTAGAAGTGAGCTGGGATTTCACCCAAACATTTTAGCTACTGAGCTGACATTCTTAACTAGCATGGTAGATCTCAACAGGCTATAGGACTTATAATCACAACTCATCTGTTTTCTCAGATGTACTACTAAATAACATGAAAAGTTCTTTAATTTTATTCTTGTTAAAACTTGTTGCCTAAATGTGTACTGGAAAACACAAGCCATTCATTCAGTGAGCTGCTGAGGAAATGCTTGAAGATTTCAGGCCAAGTCGATTTGCAACAATATGATAGAGTAGCTGTGGGGGGTTTTAAGGAGTTTCCTCCTCAAATGCTTCATTTAGTTCACTAAAAGAAAACAAATAATGATGAATCTTTTGAAAGGTATGCATAAATGTGTTTTTAGAGTCAGGTATTTCAGCTTTACCCTACAGATGCCAACAGGCAAAGAAACATGTTTTCTTAACAAGTTTATTAGTTCATATTGTTAAGATTTATTTGTTCAGATCTACAGGTAAAGATCAGAGGCCCTCAGACTCCTCCCTATGATTGTGAACTGTTATTAAGCTGACTATTAGTTATAAAAGTTTTAAACAATACTTTATAAGATGACTATTGCAGGTAGTCCCTTGTGGAAATGTGGCATTCAACAAACAGCATAGCATCTAATTGAGAGCTGTGATCTTTACAAATGCCCAGGTGGGGTAGATGATATTTACGCACTGAACAGTGATAGAAGACAGTGGATTCTTGATTTGAAAGTTGGTATCTGGAGTGGCGTGTAATAAAGATCTTTAAGAAATGATGCCTTAAGTTATTTTTAAGATGTCCTCCATCTTTGTTTTTAAAAAACTCTAAAATTTGCTTCTCTCCACTTAACAAGAATTTATTATCTTTCTCAGCAAGGAAAAAAAAAACATTGTAACTAATCTTTCATTTTTAATTTTGAGGCGCTGCAAAAAGAATAAGTCATAAGTACCCTAAGCAGCTTACCTCCTACATCAAATATGCATAACTGTCAGTCCAGCGGTAATCACATTGTGGAGAATTTGTAAACTGTGTCAAGCTCCTTGTGTTGCAAGAGGCTGTGCAGAATCATTCACTTGCTCTGCATATATTCATTTCTCTTCCTGGTAGGCAAAGAAATGAATTTAAGTAAAAATGCTTCATGGATAGTAACTATTTTGCTAAGGGAAATAAATTTAGGTTTCAGCTGAATTTTATAGTATTTCTCATTAAATACACTTTAGAGGTGAGTGCACATTTTTTGCAGTATAAGTGCTGTAGTGTTGTTTTAAATCAGAAACAATAAGTGATATTGCAAACGTGTATCATCCTAGTCATCCGTGTGCATATTATTTGTGTGTGTATGCTCACACACATCAGCATGTGTTATGTTTCCACCAGGTAACTAAATGGTCAGAAATATGAAAATGTGTTGTCTTATAATAAGAGCTCTGTTTTATAGTTAGTATATTCTTCCACTTTAGAATTTTTATTTTATATTTTTACTTAGGTAAAAAAAACTTTGAGCATTAAAGTGGAGATAAAAGCAAGAATTGCTTTTAGAAATTTACTCTTTTTCTAAAAGGCCAATTATTGGACTGGCTTGGCCACTTGTTAGGGTGTAAAGGTGGTAAGCTTGACAGATCTATGGTAGTCATTATAACCTCATTATCACAAAAATTTACAAAGTTCTTAACCATGCCTTACATTGCACTTTACCATTCACAATTTCCTATAATGATACTGGCTGCCTCAGTGGTTTTTGAGATATATTATGACCCATGAGAGATCTGTGACTAAAGGGTCATGCTGAAAATATCACTTGTACTCAGAAAGTAACCACCTTTCATTGCTTCTAGTATGAGGAAGACATTTGGTAGCTAATGACTGTAGGTGAAAAATTGTGTTGTGATTAAACACAAACTTAGACAACATTAAAAAGCAGAAACAGAAAAAAAAAAAAACCCCAAACAAAAAACAACTGAAAACAAAAAAGAAAAAACTCTAAAACTGTGCTTGCTTTAGCAACACATATACTAGAATTGGAATGATACCGAGAAGATTGGCCTGGCCCCTGTGCTAGGGAGACACGCAAATTCCTAAATTGTTCCATATTTCTGTAGGCTTCCAGCCAATAAAGATACAGTAATAAAAAAACAAACAAACCAAACCTCTAAAATAAATATAGTGTTCAATTATCATGTTGATCATTTCCACCTAAATCTAACCTAAACCCTTTCCCAATTGGTTTAACTCTCTATCAGTCTAGTTTGTATCACTTTAGCACTTATAAAATTATATTTTTCTTATTAGCATAGGCCTTTTAATATCATGCCCTGGTGTGTGTTACCATTATTTTAAATAAGTTAGAAACTCCTGGGGGATCTGTCTGACAAAGATGAAGAAATGCCCTCAAAGACCTTCAGCACTGAGATTTTGTGAGGGTGCTGTACTGGGTCTCTCTCTCTAGTCTCAGTCCATACTCCAAAAAATGCTTTACTCTTTGAGGTCAGAGCCTTTTGATCTTATTTGCTAATGTATTTCCAGTGCCTCAAACTGTGCCCTGCATTTAGTGTGGACAAATGTTTGAGGACTGAGTGACTGACACACAGTGGCTATAAATGTTTCCAACTGCCTGCAAGTACAGCGTGTCAGCCTTCACTAGTCCTATCCAAGAAGTAGGTTCTAGAAGTATCGCTTCTAGTTTTGCTTTGCATGTTTTTGCAACCCGGGAAGCAACAGGTTTCTTTGTACTTGACACACCTGAGAAGTTGGGCTAGCAGCAGAGACCCACAGCACAGAGGGGTGAGGAGGGAGATAGTCTCGCAGCAAGTATCATGTCCAGGAGGCTGCTGGAGTCTTTGTTCACTGTGTGGCTTAGAAGACAAAAAGGGAAGAAGTGGGGGGTCTCTGTTACTGTGCAGTAACAGTGTGAGCTCAGAATAGGAGGGTAGAGCAAAGGACCACCAGACTTGAAGGCCAGCCAATGAGCGAGGACTCCAGCCTCTGGGGTTCAGGTCCAGGAAGGGCCTCCTTCCCTGAGAGGGAATCTTAAAACAAACAAAAGAAATAGAAATAGTGGCTGTGTGCGATGGCTCACACCTATAATCCTAGTACTCTGGGAGGCCAAAGTGGGTGGATTGCTTGAGCTCAGGAGTTCGAGACCAGCCTAAGCAAGAGCAAGACCCCATATCAACTAAAAATAGAAAAACTGAGGCAAGAGGATCACTTGAGCCCAAGGGTTTGGGGTTGTGGTAAGCTATGATGATGCTATGGCACTCTGCTCAGGGTGACAGAGTGAGACTCTGTTGGAAAAAAAAGAAAAGAAACAAATAGTATGCAGGCTTTGAATCAGGAAACAGCCTACTAGGCAACCAGAAAAACGTGGGAGCTATGGGGGCTCTGGAGGGAGGCTGGTCCTAGTCTTCTGAATTGGGACCCTTGAGTTAGATTAGTGAGAGTAACTAGCTGCAGAGTCCGCTACCTTGGTCTCAGGCAGCATCAGTCTCCTGCAACAGACAAAATTGGGGGTTTGGAACTGATCTGTGTGTGCTATGAGTAGCAGGTCAAACCCGATTTCTTTCGCTTTTTCTGTCACATACACTAATTTATGGATGGCTGTTTGAATAGGTCTTCACAGAGGAGTGGTATAATCTAATGCAGCGGTACTCAACCTGTGGTCGTGACCCCTTTGGGGGTCAAACAACCCTTTTACGGGGGTCACCTAAATACATCTTGCAAATCAGATATTTACATTACGATTCATAACAGTAGCAAAATTACAGTTCTGAAGTAGCAATGAAAGTAATTTTATGGTTAGGGCTCACCACAACACGAGGAACTGTATTAAAGGGTCGTAGCATTAGGAAGGTTGAGAACCACTGATCTAGTCTGTGAGGTACTAAAGCCTCTTTATTATTATTATTAAACTGGTGTTGATTGTTGTGAGGTAACAGTGTGTCTATGTCTGCTCCCATCCCACAGTAATTCTGAGGTGGGAAAGTATTGTAATTTCCATTTTATAGGTAGGAAATGGCACAGAAAATAAAACAACCTAGTAAGGGTCATAAGTTTAGTGAGAAACAGAGCAGGACTACGCATCAAGGTTTTCTGACTCTACTCTGATGCCTTGCCATGTAGTAGGGAATTAAACAATGCTGGTGAAAATAAATGATTGCATGAATTGGATTTCAGTTTTTCAAGCCACCTCTTTCAGACTTACTCCTCTTTTTGTTACTTCTAGAAACCTGAAGATTAAACAGATGGTTAAAAAAAATAAAAAGGAAATGAATTCTCATCCAACTTTCAGGCACATGCACTGAATAACAGCAATAGCTAAAACTTTCATAGCATTTACTATGTTATATTGTTAAGTCCTTTACCCCTCGTGAGGGCACATTGAGAAACTGCAGCACAGAAGGGTTAGGAAACTTGTCCAGAGTCACACAGCAAAAATTGGTAGATCCAGCATGAAAAATAAGGCTGTCTGGCTTCCCATGTTCTAGTCACTATATGGTATTGCCTTTTATTCAGTTGTGGTGACAACTTACGAAGCTGTAGGAATTACACATATGGCTGCAAGAAGAAAGCTATTTCCATATGTATGTATACAGTTATAGTTATTTTCTGATACATATAAATAGTTTGCCTCTTAACCACTTTAAGATACTTCAAACTACCTTAAGATATTTTTTCTTATGTATAGTGATTTTGAATATCTACCAGTTACTGATTTCTTCAGGGTAGGCTTGGTTTCTGCATATTCCATCTGGTGCTTGAAAATCTAAAACATTTTTGGAAAAATCTTAGTTACTTAAAACAAAACAACGCAGAACATTTTGAATATTTGCATATTGCTCAGTGAAGGTGTCAGGATTCTGTTATCTCAGTTGTTCCTAGCTTTTGGTTGAGTTTTTAACTAAAACTCAGTCACAGACTGTACTACTTACATGGTCATGGAGTAGGAGAAATGTGGCATATCTAAACAAAGAGACATGGACGATTAAAATCAAGTTAATTGTTTACATTAGTATCAGATCAAAGGAATGGTGCTGAAGATACTAACTGAGTCACATGTGCTTATATAATTTCTGTGCCTGAGTATAGTAGTCAGGGAAGTGCTCAGCAGAAGGTGAGTGGTAACCCAGAGGCCGTGTCACATGCTGCACGTCTTTGAGGATGCGTTCTTGAGGCTTCTCGCCATCTCCCGCAATGCCACATGCAACCATTTACTCTTTCAACAAGCAGGCTAGGGCATATGTAAGGTTGGCTAAGAGTCTCCTTTCCCTCGGGCAGGGATAAATAAGACCTCTTGCTGCTAGGCCAATTGCCCAGTCTCCTGAAAGGAACTGTTGTGATCAGTTCCCCCAGGGCTTTTCCCAGTCAGTGCACAAAATGTCAATTCCAAACCCTTCCTGTCACCTCTGTGACATTCTACCTCTCCTTGCCATTTCTGTCGTCTTCAGTCTCCCAAACTCTTCCTCTCTCCGTCTGGAATTCCCACTCAGCAAACTCCCCTCCACCCATGCTCTTCCGTAGGTGGTCCCTCCACCTTCTTGCTTTACAAAGACTCGCTGTCCTCTGAGGGCAACCCACCATCTCAGCAGCACTGTCTCTTTTCTCATTCCTCCTACACGGGAAGAGGTTCTGTGTCCTGGTGGTTTTCCATTGTTCCTTTAAGACTGATTCTTCTGCTTCTTTTAAAATCCTCAGCTCCTGTGAGGTTGAGGTGCTCTGACTGACTCATACTAGTGCCAGCCAACATTCCAGTAGATCCGTCTCATCCAAATAAGACCTGGGAACCTAGATCACTGTCTCAGCACGCAGCCCCACTGGCATCAGACGTGACTTCGGTCCATGTAGGCTGTGTGTCTATCCAAAGCTCAGGCCTCTCTGACCTTTGACCTTTGTATCTGCACTGACCTCCCCTTTACTGTCCACCACTCACTTCTTTGATAACACTTAGAAGTTATTATCACCAGGAATTGCTTCTTCACTACAACTGCTAATTCAGGCATCCCGACTGACTCACTGACCTTCGCTTTACTTGCTTCAGTGCAGACTGTCCTTCAACCTAATAAGAACCATTGACCACTCTAATTTCCCAATACTGTAGCTTGCTCCTTTCCTCTGCTTCTTAACCAGATTTTCTAGTCACAATCTCAACTGTTAGGCAGCTATTCAAGACAGAGCACCAACAGATAGCCCTAACAAAACAGCATAGAAGAGGGAAGGGGTTGTTTCTCCTAAAAAAAAAAAAAAAAAAATTGAAGTGTTGTTGCCAAAAGATGGGGGAAGGGATACCAGATGGGCCAAAACAGCCAATGACCACCCCAGTTTCTGTTGCAAAATCTTAACAGATTGAGTTATTCAGATTATTTGAGTTATTTCTCTGGTTTTCTATTCATGTTCAACCCAAATGTACATGCCACCTCTTTCCAAATGAAGCCAGAAATCTTGGCTCAAAGTTCTTGTACAAAAGAAAGCTTCTGCTTCCCTCTATACACAGGCGCTCTGTGTTCTGCAAAATTGGAATGACTGCGAATATCTTTTCTTAAGGCTGAGAAAACATATGGACGAAAGTATGCTACTTCTCATCGTCTGTAGCCTCTTGACAGGACATCTGCGGCAACATTTTTTGTTCTTGGATCTTGGACTGTTGTTTGCCAATTGTTTTCATAAATATTAATCTTTGAAATCTTGACTGACATACAAGTTGTTCTTTTGGGATTCTTTTCTTCTTTTCTTATTTATGTGCACCATCTTTAAATGATTGTGCTACAGTACAACACAAAAAGGATTTTCTTGGGGAAAAATTCTGTTTTAAAAGTGGGATCTATTTAATGTCTAATTCTAAAACTTGTAATTTTCTTTTTTTTTTTTTACATTTGAATTCTCTTTTCTGTGGCTTAATGAAATGTATTTGCATTAGAATAATGCTTCTACATCAATTTTATAAAACAGAATTCATTTACTTCAGCTCTTAAACATACCTCAGGAAAACATCTAAGCTCAACTTCCTCAAGTATTTGACTAATTGATTTAGTCCCAAGGCAGATCGCTATTTCTTCTTAGTCTGAAACTAAGAACTAAACTTTAGAGCTGAATCAGCATTTTTGAACTGGATTATAAATTGCCAAGAAGTTCTCCAGTGGTATTTGATGTTATTATGCACGTGTATGGTACCTACTAATTTATTGTACTGTTAGGGATTAGGAGATTTAAAATTATTTCAATTATTACTCAGTTAATGCAACAATTTTTTATTGTAACATAATTGTACATATTTGGGGGTATGGTATGATATTTCAGTACATACATACATTGTGTAATGATCAAATCAAGGTATTTGGCATGTCGATCACCTCGTACATTTATCATTTCTTTGTGGTGAGAACATTCAAAATCCTCTCTTCTAGTTATTGTGATACACACGATATTGTTAACCATATTCACTCTACTGGGCAATAGAACTTATTTCTCCTAATAAAACAACTTTTAACATTAAGAATCAAAAGTGCTTCAGCAAAGTATCATCAGTTCAGGCAAAGCCAGTGATATAAAACACAGCAAGTGACTAATTTTTAAAGAAGACTATTTGACCTCTTTGTCATAGTATCCATCCTTCTTTAGTAAGCTATCTGTTCAGAATTGGAAGGGAGAATTGTAATGTTAAATTAAATATTCCTCAAATGTTCAATATTTAAGGAAGATAACAAGTCATTTTCTTCCTTAGTAAACTACATGTTCATTATTAAGTTTTATTTTTTTATGCTTTAGTTAATGTGAAATAAGAATACACTTTTTTTTCTTAAATCACATTATAATATCTTGAGAGGGAAGTTCTATTTTCATAAGAGGTTTGTATTTCCTTTTTCCATTTCTTTTTCAATGCCAGAATGCCGTATCGTTGAAGGACAGCTAAAGAATTGGAAAATATAGTTAATGATTCTTGTATAATGAAATTACTATTTCTTCAGCTCTGTTGAGAATCATGTAAAATTTATTTTTAGAGTAGAAGTGTTTTTATGTCTTGCCCTCTTTAAAGGCTATGTCAGGGATTAGGAATTCGTCTCATAGTTGAGATCACACAGTTTCCTCAGAGATCTATTGGCAAGGATTGTCTCTCTTTACATCTGCCATTTTCTGAGAGGAAAATGAGATTCACATGTTTGCATACCATCTTGCTGATTCTTTACATTTGAATTCTCCTTTTTTCCTTTTGGCTTAACTTATTGCTTTTGGAACAATGCTTCTGCATTAATTTTGTGAAAAATAATTCTTTCACTTCATCTCTTAAAAGCACCTCAGGAAAACATCTAAGCTCAACTTCCTCAAGGACTTGATTGATTTAGTCTCGAGGTAGAGACTTGTCTTGCCAAGGATACTTCCTGGAAAGAGAAGACTGAATATTTCCGTAGTGCCTGTATTTTAGGGGAAAAAGAGGATATAATAAAAATTTATAGCTATTCCATGATTGAGCCAGAAGCTGAGGAGCAGATGAAGGACCCGCTCTAGGAAAGCCACGATCCCAGGGCTTCCATGTGTTAGGGAGGTGATGGATATGTTAAGCCCTGTCCCCCTGGGTCAGGGATTAGGCACCAGGGAGAGGATTATGGGGAGAAAAGCCTGGTCTCACTTGTATGGCTTTAGTCAGATAACCAACACTCATCGAGAACCTGCCATATGCTGTGTCATCCTCTGTGGGAAGATATGAAGGAAAAAAATAATGCCAGAAGTAGGTTGTAGGGTTGCCACAGTAAAGTCCTGCAGACCGGCTGGTTTAAACAACAGAAATTTACTTTCTCACAGTTCTGGATCCTGGATGTTGGCAATCAAGGTGTCATCAGGGTTGGCTAATTTTGAAGGTTGGGAGGTGGGGAGAAAGATGTGTCCTAGGCCTTTCTCCTTGGCTTATAGATGGCCATCTTCTCCCTGTATCTTCACAAGGTCTTTCCCTGTGTACCTGTGGCCAAATTTCTTCTTGTAAGGACACCTACCAGACATACGGAGTAGGACCCACCCTAATTGCCTCATTTTTTGTTTGTTTTTTGAGACAGAGTCTCACGCTGGTAGAGAGTCTCATTTGCCCTGGATAGAGAGCTGTGACATCATAGCTCACAGCAATCTCAAATTCTTAGGCTCAAGTGATCCTTCTGCCTCAGCATCCTGACTAGCTGGGACTACAAGTGCCCACCACCTTGCCTGACTAGTTTTTCTATTTTTAATAGAGAAGGGGTCTTGCTCTTGCTCAGGCTGGTCTTGAACTCCTGAGCTCAAGCAATCCACCTACCTCAGCCTCCCAGAGTGCCTAATTACCTCATCTTGATGTAATTGTCTCTAAAAATATATCTTTGAATATAGTTAATATTCTGAGGTCCTGTGGCTTAGGCCTTCTGCATATGAATTTTGGGGTGGACCTGATTCAGCCCATAACATCACCTCAGTCTTTAATCCACGTATGTATAAGACATGTGCAAGTACTTCCTGTGTGTATTTCCCTTGTGCTCATTTTGTTGAGGGCAGCCAAAATGTAATGAGCAGATTGCTGACATCTATAAACAGATTTAGGAAGTTATTTCTAAACATTATCACTCAAGTGAGTCTAAATCAACAGGAGAAACACCGAAAAGGGGTTTTACGTTCCTCTTTTTTTATCGTAGATTAATGTTCAAAAATAAACAGTCAGTTGGTTTAAAAACTCTAGTCACAATGAGAACTACACATGTAGATGTTTGAGCATAAAGTTCAAAGACCTGCATGGTTCCAAATACACAAAATGGGAAGATTTAAACATCTTATGGAATTGTGTCTGTGATAGCTTAACGTTGGACTGACTTAGTGCACTTTTTTTTTTTTTTTTTTTTTTGCAGTTTTGGTCGGGACTGGGCTTGAACCCACCACCCCCGGTTTATGGGGCTGGCGGCCTACTCCTTGAGCCACAGGCACTGCCCGACTTAGTACACTTTTTTATGAAGTAATTTTTGTCTGTGTTTCAGCATGAGCATGAAGAAATGTGTGTCAGATATGATCTTCACGGTTTTTTATTTTCCAAAAATTAAAGAATTAATCTGGAATATCATTTTATCATTCTGGTCATCTCATAGAAAAATATACACTTAAATATTTTCATTAAAAAAATGTTCCTTTTCTGGAGGAATATTTCATACCGTTTACAAGTTTTGTAAACCACATGTATACAATTTTGCATTTTTTTGGGGGGGGGCAAGTGGCCAATTTTTAAAATGCTGGTGGTTGCTTCCAATGCCCATATAAAGTGAATTTTTAAAAATATGAAACAAACAAGCATGCTACATTTAGCCCGTGATACGGACAGTCCTCAGTGACTTATTCCTTGTACCTGTATTTGGGAGATAACAATGAAGTAATAAATTCTCATTTTAAGAAAGAAAATGACTCATGTCATGGTATTACTTTTTTAAATATCTTGGTTTATAGAATATTTTTCTGATACTTCAAGGCAACATTATTTTATTTTCATACATGTAAAGTTTTACTACTTCTAGTGTGTTTGAAACCAGTTTTCTCATGTCAATCAAAGGAAAATAAGCAGTATCAGAAAAATAAACTTGAAGATACATTTACAAAGCAGTTCCTTCTGTCCTCAACTAAGTATCTATTATGTAGCTAACTTAGGATTATTGATCACTTTTGTTTTGATACTGGGTAATTTCTTCTATGAGGTTCTAAGTGACGGGTTATATCGCTAACCTCACAGGAAAAGGGAATTTTATTTTTGATCGTTCAGATATACATTTATACATATGAGCAAATGTAGTAAACATCAAACATAAAACATAGTAACAGAAAGTCAAAGGTGTCCATGAGAAAATACCACCTGTTAAAAATGAGATTGACATACAGTTATTCTAGACATGGAGAGGCAGCCTAATATGCACACGGATGACAGTCATCGGAACATTGCTATTCATGTATTGCAAAGCTGAGGAGAGTGACAAAATTCAGGAGCCTTTAAAAAACCCAATTTTTATACCTGTGTACTGCTAAATTTCACTAAATTTAGTTTTTACTCAAGTTTATTACACATTCCCTGTGCATGTGGTAAGTGAATGGTTGAAAATGGGTTACAGACTTTAATGGTAAGATATCCTACCTGAATTTATTGTTCTCCGCTGTTGTTTTCAGTACATTTATGGAAATGACTCACATGCTTAAGGCTGTAGTGTACGTATTACATTTGTTTGTACTTGATCTTGGCTCAGACATTTCAGTGGGCAGCATATGAGAAGGTGTATTAGTGAAGTCCAATGAATGTTTTAATAGTAATCCAAGGAACCAGATACAAAAGTAGACTTTCTTGGTTCCCAGACATCTATGTTTTATCATACTTTTAAGGGTATTTAAGACAAAAATAATTTTCTGCAATTGATTTATTTTACCCAGTATGCTTAGGATTCAGTGGCTATGTCCAAACCTAAAATTCTTGATAGTTCAAGGCTAGACGTGGGCTTAAATTTAATCATGAAGGAGTTTAACCCTAAAAAAATTTATCATTTGCTTTTACATCATTTCAACTCTTTATTGCTGAATATAATTTTTTATGTCTTATTATTTTTAAATTAGCATGCATTAAGAGAATCCAAAATGAGAAAAGAAATATGGAAAGAAGTATTTCTTTTAACTCTGAACTTATTGCTACAATCCCATGTAGATATACTAGCGTCTGACAAAGTTATGTAAAATGGGTTTCTACCCAGAACCATGTTCAGATCCTTAAAGAACCTGATGGGGAAGACGGGCTGACCTCAGAGAATCCCACACTAAGCACAGTTCCTAAAGGCAGGAATAGAAAGCAGGAGACAATTTGTGTAGATTTTATGACTGTGTTGATTCTAGTAGTTTGTAGCCCCTTTGATGATGAGTCAAAGGACAATAGAGTCTTCCTCCTGTATGTACTCTTGATCCATCAAGAAAGTTAAAATCTCCAGGATTAATGAAGAAAAAGATCCTCAATGAGCAATATCATCCGAAGATTATTACTGTTGGCAACACAATGAGGTTTCCAAAATACATACACGAATACAAGAAAATAGCCCAAATAATTTATTCTGTGGCCTCTGGATCTGTCTTGGAAGACTTAAGATGTATAAAATTCCAGGATAAATGGTTGAGAAGTTAACTGGTTTTCTGACCTCATATGAATGAGAAAATAAAATATCATCTATAGTTTTTCAACATATACAACTATTAAAAATGAACTTAGTCAATCTGATCTACGTATACAGACTAAATATGGCATTGAAAGTAAACTTGGCCAGTGTTAAAAGTGCTGGTTGGGGACAGTGGGGCTCTTGCTACATTACATACTAGCCGTGGGGTTGTAGCCCCCTTGGGTCTCACCTGTGTCATCTGTCAAGTTAAATTAAAAGCCAGTGTTGAGTCACATGAGCTTTTGAGTTCTCTTCTATCATGTTTTTCTGATTCTCCTTCCATTTTCTGGATTTAGATTCTTAATGTGATTACAAAGTACATAAATTCCTTTTCAGAAATACTGGAGGGTAGACTTAAGCTGCCTCATGAGATTATAAGGAGAAAAAATTGATTGACTATCAACAGTGTGCCAGGAGCTATACTAGCTGCTGAACATACAGCAGTGAAAGGAAACAAAATAAAATGGAAAGACGTGGTTAGTTCTCATATGGAGCTTACATTCTGGTGTGTGAGCGGGTGATAAACACAGCAGAACTGTTATTGTTTGTTGCCCTCCCTACGTTGATACCTTCTTAAGTTGACCTAATTTTCATAGACCAGGCATGTATCACATGTATATGTCAGTATAATAGTCCCAGTTCCTTATGTTGACCACCTCTGTATGTTGTCCGGTTGGTTACAATCCCTTGGGTGGTCAACTTACAGAGGTTTGACTATAAATAAACAAACGCAGATTGGGAAGAGGGAAATGCTGTGTCAAAAAACTATCACAGCCAATATGTATTGAATATTCATTGGTCCTGGGGACCATTTTTAAGGATTTTAGATGTACATTGTATGGATACTTAATCCTCACAGCAACTCTGTGAGGTAGGTGTGATTTCAAGCTCCATTTTATAGAAGATCAAACTGAAGTACAGAGTGGTTGGGTTATTTGTCCCCGGTTCCACAGCCAGATCTGGCTGGTAACCCAGCTGGCACCAGAACCTGGGCAGTGTGGCTTCTAGGGGCTTTACTCTTTAATACTAAATCACTCAGCTGCCTCCCTTGGGGGGGAGCTGGAAGTGGGGAGTGGCAGGGTTTTGGCTGGGATGTTAAGACAGTGCCTCTCTGACAGGGTTGTGTGGGATAGCGACCAAGGAGGGTGAGAGGACAGGACACGCAGATGTCCTGGGCAGAGGAGGCAGCTCGTGCCAGAGCCCTGAGGAAGAAGCTAGCAGCCTGTGTGAGAGAAATAGCAAGGCAGCCAGTGTGGCTGGAGAGGGGTGCTGATAGGTGACATTAGGCCAGATCGTGCAAGGCCTTTGCAGGATGTGCAAGGACTCTGGTTTTTCCTGAGTTAGACAGGAGGCCACTGGAAGGGTTTGAGTATGGAAGTAGGTTAAATCTGAACTGTGATTTACAGGGACCACCGTGCTGTGGAGAAAACACACTTAGGCGGAGAAGAATGAGGCAGGGGCCGTTCTTAAGGAGTGATTGCAGGCATTTGGGTTAGCCATGATGGTGGCTGAGACCCGGGCGACGGCAGTGGCAGCGAGATGCTGCAGGGTGCCGAACATACAGTGAAGTTCATGTGGGCAGGTTTTGCTCATGAGATGAATGTGAGATAGAAGAGAAAGAGGAGTTAGAAATAACTCTAAGGATTGTGGCGGCTGGAGTAACAGGAAGAAAGGAAGTGCCATTTATTGTGGAGGGGGAGACTCCCACCCACTTGTTTGTCCCAGCACTCACCACCGCAAATAGGATTAGTTCACAACTGGATAGGCACAGAACTATTCCAATGCCTGCCAGTTTTCCTCAGACAAATATGGAAAGCTAAGGCAATGAAGTTTAGCCAAGAAACCATGTCTCCTTGGCGTGATATTTTTAGTGTCCACAAGTGGCAGCTATATCAACAAGAGAAAATGCAGTTTGAACGTAAAGGAACGTTGAATCTCACAAGTGATGAACCTGAACGTAAGAGAGATAGAACTGGAAGTTTCATTCTTTGACAGTGTGCAGAGTACTTCTGAGCAGGTGTTTTGGAGCCTGGTGAAGAAATGTTATTTCAGTTTTTTTTCCTTCAGGTTTCATGCAGATGGATGTTGTTATAATAAAGGACTCAGGAAGACGTGGAAGAGGACGTGATAGGACACACACTGTTTTCTGAGATAGACACTTGTTTCTAGTACATACAAGTGTGTTGGCTCTTATGCTACATTCTATTTCATCACCTTTTATATTTCAAACTATTTGTTAAGGTTAAGGCTTGAAGAGGCTCCTTAAATAGCGTCCCTCTCCTAAAATTTGGGACAATTGGGAGTTATAGAAGTCGTTCACATCAAGATCAAAGTATCAGCTTAATAACTGGAATATCACTGGAAAATGTGGCTTTGGACCTGTAGATGTGTTTGCTAACATTTTCCCCCAGTTTAGTAGCAATCCCAGACTCCCCCAAAGCCTCTTAGTCCAGAATTTACCCGAGACTTTGCTGAACATCTCCTAGTCCTTCTTTCCAAATCACCGATTACATAAGACATTTCCCCCGTTTCTGAAGAGGAGGGAGTGAGTGAGCAGAGAGAGGTCAGAAGTGTGACTAGTGGAAGTTTCCCCACCTGGGACATGTGAGGTGAGGAGAGGCCCCTCTCCACGGACATTTCTCCGTTGAGAGCTTTCTCACATTTGCATAATAAATTCTCACTGTTTTTATCCACGCTGAGTTCACTTTCCTGTGAGAAATACTGCGTGTGGCCCTTGCCTTGTAGAGGAGGAGCAGCAGGTCCTAACTGGTTTTCCCAGCAGAAGCATCTCTGAAGAAGAACAAGCCTTCAGTGTTGGTATCTCACTATTGCTACTGCTGAACTATGCATTGCCCCCAGTTTCACCAGTGCTAAAGCCTTTCTTGTCTCTGTGAGATTGGCATGCGATGGCGTAGGTATGTTTTAGTCAAGACTGACTAAGGAAAATTTCTGTAAAATGAATATTTGAAATTGATTATCCCAGCAAGCCTATCAATATGCCTGAATTGAAAGGGATTCATTTGATTTATACTCCTCCAAATGTTAAAAGCTCCATGATACCAGACTCATAATTGATAGGCGGTATGGTGTTTAATACAATTTTAGAATTTGATGACACTTCTAGACATTCTATTCATCATTATTAACAAACATTTATCAAAGGCATTCTTTTTTTTTTTTTTTTAAAGGCATTCTTTAAAGTACAACTCCGAGGCACCGAGAATCAGTAGTTACCTGTCCATAAGACGTTTGTACTCCAGTGTAGAAGGCACCATGTGGGTACATGTGAAAAGTAATAATATAAGTCTGTACTACCTGCTAAGTGAATTATACAGACATTAGAGGCAGAATGTTAAGTAATGCACCAAAGACGTTTTTGATAGGTTTGGGACGGCTACAAGCCATTTCCTAGGAATTATTCATAAAGCTTGAGACACTAGAAGTGAGTATTACCATAATTTTCCAGGAATAGATCATTATGGGCTGTTTGGTACTGGGAAATTTCATGAAGGAGGCAGAATTTGGGCTAAGCCTCTCATATCCCCAAACCTGTCCTCCCCTTCCCCTGCATTCCTCTTGTTAGTAAATATTATAGTATCGCCATTCTCCAAACTGATCAAAGTTGTACATATCTTCTTGCTTCCTCATCTTTAGCCCCATATGGCAAATGTATCAGCTAGTCCTATTGATTTTACCTATAAACATGTCTTGAATGCACCCAGCTTCCTGTCTGCCCTGCCCTCGTCTAAACCTCTTACCTCACCATCATCTCCTGCCTGGACTACCAAGGACCTCCTAACTCTTCTCCCTGCTTCAGTGGTTTGTAACTTCCAATAGAGTAATAGTTATAAAGCATAAGTCAGGTCATGTCATTCTCATCTTAAAACTTTCTGATGCTTTTCTGTTGCTGTTTAAAAGAAAACACAGGCTCGGTGCCCATAGCTCAGTGGTTAGGGTGCCAGCCACTTATACTGGGGCTGGAGGGTTCGAACCCGGCCTGGGCCTGCTAAATAACGACAATTACAACAACAACAAAAAAATAGCCAGGTGTTGTGGTGGGTACCTGTAGTCCCAACTACTTGGGAGGCTGAGGCAAGAGAATCACTTAAGCCCAAGAGTTTGAGGTTGCTGTGAGCTGTGATGCCACAGCACTCTACCAAGAGTGACATAGTGAGACTCTGTCTCAGAAAAAAAGAAAAAAGGGAAATATGCATTTCTTACCAGAATCAATGGGGCCCTGCATGATCTAGCTTATGCCACTTTTGCAGCCTCTTTCCTTTATTTTACTATAGTGCAGCAAAATGATGTTCTTTCTGTTCTTCAAACAGGATCATCATTTTTCATTAAAAAGTTTCGCAGGCAGGGCACGATGGCTCATGCCTGTAATCCTAGCACTCTGTGGGCCGAAGCGGGTGGATTACTTGAGTTCAGGAGTTGACACCAGCCTAAGCAAGAGTGATACTCTGTTTCTACTAAAAATAGAAAGACTAGTGGGGCATTGTGGTGGGCACTTATAGTCCTAGCTAATCGGGAGGCTGAGGCAAGAGGATCCCTTGAGTTTGAGGTTTCTGTGGGCTATAAACGCCATGACACTCTACCCATGGTGACAGAGTGAGAGACTCTGTCTCAAAAAAAAAAAGAAAGTTTTGCATTTGCTTTTCCTTCTGTCTATAATGCTGTTCCTCTGGTTATTTGTGTGCTTATCTCCTTTATTTTTTAAGTCTCAGTTCCAATGTCACATTTTTAGCTCACATGCCGTTCTTGAAAACCAGATTTGAAATGTACCCCAGTTTTTCTCTATTATACCATCCTATTCATTTTTTTTGTTGTTGTTGCAAGTTTCAGAAAGTGCACACATTAAGTTTTCTTTTTGCTGTTTACTTGTTTTCTCCCACATTAGGTCTATAACTTGCATGAGGGTAAGAATCTTACCTATTCTATCTACAGTACACATTACAGGGTCTTGGACTACCCAGTAAGCATTTGTAAAATGAAAGAAGAATGCAGCATACGAAAGCAGAGGACAATGGAAAGGAGCATGCCCAGCTAGCTGAGAGTGTGTTCAGGAGATGGAAATGGAGTGTGCCTAGTATTGTAGGGCAGGACCTGAGTGCTTCTCAGGGAACTGGGGAACATAGCAGGGATATGGGTAGTGGTGATCTGGGTTGGAGGTTGTGGACCAGGGTGCCACCTAAGTGGTAGGTACAGAGTGTATTTAAAGAGGGAAACAGGAGATTAATGCAGATGTGCCATAGTAAGCAATAAGTCCGGTAGGGTGAGTCCAAGGTCATAAAGAGAGAATACTAGACAACGTTATTATTCAGGGCTCTGTTCTTGTTGGGAGTAATGCTGCTTATATGTTGCAAGCTTTTGTTTCAAAGTACTGGAATATAAATTTGAAGAATTAAAAACTAACTTATGGAGGGTCTTAAAAGTCCAACCTGTGGAAATAGAATTCACCTTGCAGTCAGTCTACTTGGAGTTACTGATGGAATATTTTAGATCCAGAAGTGACTCTCTGAGGTTAATCCTGCTGTGATATTATTGGTGGGAAATGCATTAGGCAGAGAGGTCAGCAGGAGAGGACTGTAGCTGTCCAGGTGGGAGCTTCTGAAATGTATTTCTAAGGCTATTTTACTTTAAAAAGATGGACTTTATATACCTATCATAAATCCCAAACTAACAAGCATTCAAAGGAAGTTGTTATAGGATGAAGCATGTGAAGACCTAGATTCTGGAAAGCTTTGGGAAGGGAAAGGTGAGCAGGGCTGTGAGAGCACGTCTCTTTTGCCATTCCCTGTCTCTCACACCCACATTTTCCTCCTGGTAGTGATTTTATACTGAATTCTTTGGAAGTTTCTTTTTCCTCCTCCTTCCTTGAGATGGTAAATTCACAGAGCCTGTAGAGCTGGGCTGTAAGATTAAAACTCATCAGTAGGTGTCACCATTTCACAAGTGATTTATCCTACTCTGAGCATTTCCCTTGTTTAAAGCTTTAAATTATATTAAATACATGTTTTATTTGATCTATCCATATTTTGAGTTTTCACTTCATAATTATCCAAGTCATATGAAATCAAAACAAAATTTTTCTAAATCCTGTTACTTATAGAGATGTAGTCACATTTTATTTAGAATTCTGTTCATTAGTGATACTTTAATACAATTGATTAAGGGTGGGCGTGGTAGCTCACGCCTGTAATCACAGCACTCTGGGAGGCTAAGGTGGGTGGATTGCCTGAGCTAACAAGTTTGAGACCAGTCTGAGCAAGAGTGAGACCCTGTCTTTAAAAATATCCAGGAATTGTGGCAGGCACCTGTAGTCCCAGCTACTTGGAAGGCTGAGGCAAGAGAATCGCTTGAGCCCAAGAGTTTGAGGTTGCTGTGAGCTATGATGCCACAGCACTGTACTGAGGGTAACACAGTGAGACCCTGTTTCAAAAAAAAAAAAAAAAAACAATTGATTAATTTTATTAATTTCAGCTACTGTAATATTATATTATTTATTTTGACAATATTTTAATGGAAATTTAAAATATACCTTGGTATCAGAAAACACGGTTTTTGTACCTTGTTTTTATTTGTTGTTATATTCTTTGTTTTCATTTTTTTTCTCTCTATATAGCATTTCTTTCATTACAGAAAATTCTATTAAATAGCCCTGGTATGGACCAAACTGAGATCTTTTGTTTTTGAAAGAAATCTGCAGACTTCCCATGCACCTGACTTTAGGATCTTGTATAGAGAAGTTTTTAAGAAATTTAAAACAAAAGATGGGTAGGAGTTTATTTTACTTATGTATCATTATAAATTTCAGAGATATTTTTATAGTAGAGCCCTAAACATTAGCAGTAAAATGGTAAGGAGGCAAAGGCAAATGTTTAGGTACATATATGATGGCTCAATATTTACAAATGTAGTGACATTACTTAAAAACTACAAATGCTTATTATTTCATGATTGTATGTATTCTGTTTGACCCCTGCAAATGAAATGATGATTGTGAGCATGTGGGGTTCAGAATTTACAGTACCTCTTGTAACTCATGTTCGAAATAGTTAGCTCATGTTTGACGATTGCTAATATACTGTGTAATGTCTTCAGTATGTTATTCCCACACTTTTCTAATTTGAAAATTCACTTGAAATGGCAGAGGTACTATTATATATCCTAATCATTTGAAAAATGGAATATTTAACATTTGCTTTCTCTGTTGTTTGCTTAGAAAAGTCAGTTTTGTACATGTCTTCTATCCTGTTATAATCATGTGTACTGTATAATGAACTGTTTTAATGAACTGTTTCTGCCAGTAGGGAAATGGTCCCTATTTTATTTGCTGCTATGAAAGTCCCAAAACATGTGACTCTACATGTGAACACTCT
Organism: Perodicticus potto; assembly: GCA_963574655.1. NCBI lineage: Eukaryota > Metazoa > Chordata > Mammalia > Primates > Lorisidae > Perodicticus > Perodicticus potto. The sequence continues at coordinate 9,674 of CAUYRH010061558.1, read as the reverse complement.
GTGCAGATTAAAGCTGCAGGGCATGATTGGAGGAGTCACGGACTGCCAAACCACTGAGGCAGCTCTGCCAACAGCAGCATGTGATTATGTAACGCCTGCAGTGTCTGGCACCGTGCTCCACTGGAGACACGTCACGTGTTGTGCAATGCTCTTGGCCCTGAAATTCAATTAGATTGCTTTGAACGATCCGTGAGTCTGCATGAGATAAGCTTTTACTGCTGTACACTAGAAAGCAAATGGGTTGATTAGCTGCACATAAATTGATAAATTGCCATTGTAATTCCAGCAAGGATATTTGCATTATGTATACATCATCACACCCCTGAAGAGCAGAGTTTAAGCATTATGTAACCTAGATAAATAATGCGGGAGAAAAAAAAATACTCCAGCCTTCATGACTAGAGAAAAGTATTTGCTTACAGCTATGTACCACCAGTACATTAAAAAAAAGAAGAAAGGTTTTGCCATTGTTTTGGAGGCTCTGCTTAAAAGGTTGCCCCCCCCCCAATTTTTTTCCCAATGCCATAATCTATGAATGAGAATACAGAAACTGATATAGTGATAATTTGGTAGGGAGAAGGAAGATTAGTGAGACAGAACTTTAATTTGTGAGTTCAGGCAGCCTTTTAATATTAAGCAAATTTATTTTCATTGTGAGATTGTAGCTGATCAGTTTAAGAATTTGAGAACCATGAGAAATTAACCCCATATTCTTTGGCTGGCATTTCTTGCTATTTTTCACAAAAGTAGACCTGGGATGGAGGAGGAAAAGTAATAGATGTTGAGAAATTGGGGCTTGGAAAAGAAGAAGAGGATTATTATTATATTATAGTAGGGGCTTAAAGAGCTACTGGGAAACAACCAAATCAATGATGCAAGCTTGGCTTTCTCAGCTCTCTCTAGCCCTTCATTTTTCTCCAACTGGGATTTAAGTTTTCAATCAAAAGCCCTGGCAAGAAGTTGATGGTCATTAGAATTGTTTGGACGCTGAATTGAAACCAAAGGCACTGAAATGTTATGCAGAGTGCTTCCATTTCTTTATATCGACAGGGATTAGGTGTACAGTTCTTTTGTAATTTTAGGTAAAGTACTTTTGAACTGTAGCATAACTGGTGTCATCATGTATTTTTTTTTAAAACCTGTTAGAAAAAGGCTCTTATTTTTCTTGTATCCTTCTTTGAAAACCTTCTTAGTACAAAAATTTGCTTGATGTACCCATATATCCTTACTTTTAACGTGAGTGGATATTCATGAGTTGTGTTGTTCTCTGGGATATATTAAAACCAAGATTTTAACAAATTTTCATTTTAATAGATTATATAAATTAGGTGCAAGATTTAACATGCACATGTACGTTCCCATTTATTTAATTTTTCACTACTATCCACTATAGTCATTGTTATTCCATTTAGCCAAAGGGAAAACATTTGCACAGAGAGGGATCATGAGCTGCTCAGGGTCACACTGCTTGGAGGTGACTAGATACAGGTTCCAAAACAGACCTTAAGTGTCTTCATTCCACTGTACTAACCGTCCACAAATGCTGTTCCACGTACTGAGCCAAGTTGGCCCCTATTTCAAGGAAATTGTGACTTACTATGCCTGGAGTGCAGGTCTAGTGTGTAGTTTTAAAATAACTTTCCAAGTGATTGTGATATAAGAGCAGGATTGGTAATTGCTTCTTGTCTAAAATTCTGAATTAAAGAGATAGCATTTGAACATTCCTGTTTATTATGTTGTAGATCTGATATGTATATATTATATAGGTATGTATTATATATATTTATATATAGAGAGAGAGTTCATCTTGCGTATTCAAATCAAACTGTAAAACCAGTTCATTCTTGCTTCTCAGTAAAACTTTAATAGAAAATATATCTTGCTAGAATAGACATAAAATATTCTGTGGCTAACATTGTAATATTTTATACTAGTCAAAAGAATACAGGGGAAAATGTAATTCATTGTACGACATCTGCTATAAAAAGGCTAGCCTCCAGGTCTTAAATTGATGCTAGCTGGTGTAACTTTGTTAATGAGTGAATTCAGAGTTGGTTTAATGAGTAGGTGATGGAGGGATAGCTCATTATCATCAATGAGTGTAACTTGGTGCTGCATCTTTAACAAAATAATAAAAAGGAACTAGCTAATCTCCTACCCTACTATAATTGAGTCTGTTTTTTTGTGATGGTGTTTCCTTTTCTGTCTGTATCTTTACAAGATGATATATGATCCTTCACTGTAGGCTGAGGCTCCCTGAGCATTTTTCCTTTCTTCATTTCCCCCCTCCACATGTTTTATAAAGATCATCTTGTTTTGCACCACAAATATTTATTTTTTAAAGGAGAATGTTTGAAAAGGCCAAATTAAGATTGTGAACCTACATGCTTAATGACCAAAAAAAAACCATTATTGGCTCCAACTCCGGGAAGACTCCAGAAAACTTACTGCATATAATGAATTTGAAATTTTTTGACAGTAAATAATAGGATATGTGAAACTTTGCAGAACGTGTACTTTCTAGAAACATATTCTTAAAGGTCTGACTGTCATAGTGCATTACCAAGTATATTGCATCTATAATGGTATTTTAGGATGTATATTATGTAATCAATAGAAATTATTTTTTTCATGTGTTGCACTTATAAAAATAATAATAAGATATTTTGTTTTTCTGAACCTCAATCATGGGTGAGTAAACTTTTTACTCCCAATGAACTAAATATAAGATTTGCATAATTGTTGAAAATGTACCATGTCCCAAAACATGTCTTCAGGTAAGAAGACATGTTGGTTAGGTAAAATTTCTTTTTTTTTGAGACAGAACCTCAAGCTGTCGCCCTGGGTAGAGTGCTGTGGCATCACAGCTCACAGCAACCTCCAACTCCTGGGCTCACGTGATTCTCCTGCCTCAGCCTCCCAAGTAGCTGGGACTACAGGCGCCTGCCACAATGCCCAGCTATTTTTTGTTTTTAGTTGCAGCCGTCATTGTTGTTTCAGGCCCAGGCTGGATTCGAACCCGCCAGCTCAGGTGTATGTGGCTGGCGCCTTAGCTCCTTGAGCTACAGGCACCGAGCCTAGGTAAAATTTCTGTTTGAGCATTGATACCATAAAAAGGAAACTACTCAAGGGCAGAATCTAGGTCTTTAATGTACTTTCTTTCATAGTGATTTATATTGCTACATTCATGTGATAATGTTCAGTCCAAGAAATAATTTATCCAGGTATTCTAAACTAAGCAGAAACATGCTATAATTCTTACATTCACTAATTCTCCCTAATTCTGATTTGCTCTACTATAATTTTTGAAAGTTTTATCAGCCTATAGAAGATCCACACCCCAGCTCGGCGCCTGTAGCTCAGCAAGTAGGGCGCCAGCCACATACACTGGAGCTGGCAGGTTCGAACCCAGCCTGGGCCTGCCAAACAACAATGACAACTGCAACAACATTCAAAAAATAAAAATAGTTGGGTATTGTGGCAGGCGCCTGCCTGTAGTCCCAGCTACTTGGGAGGCTGAGGCAAGAGAATCACTTAAGCCCAAGAGTTTGAGGTTGCTCTAAGTGTGATGCCATGGCACACACATAGTGAGACTCTGTCTCTAAAAAAGAAGACAAAGAAGAAGATCCACACCATGAATAGCTCATCAATTAAACTCACGTGTACTATGTACTTAAAAAATAAAGAGAAAGATTTTCTTGGCCTGTCAGCAGGTTTGAATTAGGAGACATAAAAACACAAGTTATTTTAATAAGAAGTTTAATATAGAGAATGGATAACCAGGAATGAAGAAATGAAAGGCTAAAAGGGAACACTACAGTGTCACATAAATGGCAACTGCAGGAAGCAGCTATCACCTTTATAGTGGACGCAAAGGTAAAAAAAATGTTATTATTTAAAATTTAAAGACTTAGAGGAGGGGTCCTGTGTGCCTGAGACACAGACTTTGAGGACCACTGGCAAAGGCCAGGAGCAGATGTTTATGGTCTCCGACAGGAACCATTGTTACTGGAATAAAGTGTGATGGGACAGACACATGGATGGGACAGGAAGTCAACAGGAAGTCCACAGGTAGCAGACAAGGGAACAAGTTTCTTCTTCCTCCTGACTTGAAGTCTCCCCTTTGTACCTGATTATTGGTAGAACCTATCCTGGATCAAGCAAGAGTAGCAATGTGATCTATAAAATTCCAGCCTCTGCATCATTAAGGACCACTTCAGAGCTGAGAGGCAATAGCTTAATAGGTGGCATGTTTCTTTGAGAACCTTAAAGAAACTCTCTCAGTTAAAAATTATTTTAAATTTAATTTTTGAATGGATAATACTCCACATGGTTCAAAAATGTAATAAGAATATTTTCTCTTCCCTCTTCATGGTTCTTGCACCCTCCTACCTACTCCCACCTAGATAATCACTATAATTGGTTTCTTATGTACCCTTTTAGAGTTTCTATAGGGCATACACAAGCAACTACGAATGTATACCTGTATTTTTGTTTCTGTCATATCACTTAGCATACCGCCATTTTACAGTTTGCTCTTTTTACTTAATGTATCTTGTTGACTTTGCCATATCAGTACACAAAGAGCCTCTTTAAGTTTTAAATCCCATCACCTTAATGAATTCTCTTACTTTTTGGGTACTTTTTCATTTTATTGTTCTTGATATTCACAGGATAAAATGACATCACCCACAAATACTGATAGTTTCCAAATATTTTATCTGTAAATCATTTCCCTCTGCTAATTGTCTTGGCTTGTACATCTAGCACGTGTTAAATATTAATGGTAATGAACATCTTTGTCTCTTTCCGGCCTCATTGAGAATGCCTCTAATATTTCCCATTAAGCATGATGCTGGTTTGGGGGATAAGAAAAATTTTTAAAGAAGCATCCACTTAGTATGCATATTTTAAAATCAGAAGTGAGGTTAACATTTTGCCAAATGGTTCTTGAGCATCTATACAGCATGACCATGTAACTTTTCTATATATATAGAAAATATATACGTATATTTATATATATTTTTTCCTTAAAATTCCTATTTGGTTAATAGACTTCCCAGTATTTCTAATGTTGAGCCATCTTTGCATTCCTGGAACAAATGCCATTGGGTCATGGAATTCACCAACATACACATACGTGTGTGTGCGCGTGCGCGCACTGACATTTGTTAAAAGAGCATGGATTTTTTTTTTTTTCTTTTGAGACTGAGTCTTACTTTTGCCCAGGCTAGCTCACAGCAACCTCAAGCTCTTTGACTCAAGCAATCCTCCTGCCTCAGCCTCCTGAGTAGCTGGGACTCCAGGCACTTGCCACAATGATGACTAATTTTTCTACTTTTAGTAGAGATGGAGTCTCACTCTTACTTAGTCTGGTCTTATAACTCTGGAGCTCAAGTGGATCCTTCCACTTGGGCTTCTCAGAGTGCTGGGATTATAGGCATGAGCTACTATTCCTGTCCTTTTAGGTATTTTTAAATTGCTGATCACTATCTGTCACATTTTTATGTCAGTTTTACTTGTTTTGTAAGAAAAAATTTGAAGTTTTTCTTATTTTCCTCTGCTACAATTAAATGGCATTGGAAAGATCTCTTTAAAGTTTAGTAGAATTTGGGTGGTACCTGTGGCTCAGAGGAGTAGGGCGCCGGCCCCATATGCCAGAGGTGGCGGGTTCAAACCCAGCCCTGGCCAAAAACCACAAAAAAATAAATAAATAAATAAAATAAAATAAAATAAAGTTTAGTAGAATTTCTCTGTGAAACTCTCTGGGCTTGGTGCCTTTTGTGGTGTTTGCTCTTTAACGGTTTCCTTTATTTCTTCTATGGAAATGGTCCCTTTAGATTATCCTTGTCATTTGGGTTCAATTTTGATGAATTAGACGTTCCTACAAGATGATTTATTTCCTTTAAGCTTTAAAAAATTTTGTATATACAATTGAAAAATTATGTTCATCTTAGGAAATCTTGTGATCATTTAAAAATTTTTTTCTGTTTCTTTACTTACTGACCTTTTGCAGTGTTTTGTTAGTGTTTTAACCTTTTCTTCTTTTTCTGTCTTTACTGGGTTACCTGATGGTTATCACTCTCATTTAATTTTTTTTGAAGAACAGATTTTTAAAAATGTATTTATTAGTGCTTTTTATTTTTCTTTTCCAACGCATTATACCATGCTTCTATATTTAATAATTTATTTGGTTTAATTTTTTTCTATTTGTTATGTTTGGATGTGACATTTATTTTTGTTGTTATAAAAGTTTAAGGTACAGATTTTCCTCTCAGCTCTACTTTAACCAAATCCTGTAGCATCTCCCTATATGTGGCATTTTAATTTTTATTGTTTTCTAGGAATTCTGCAATTTAGTTTGAATTTTCTTTCTAGCCCAAAAGTTGTTTAAGGAGAGTTCATTTTCCAGATGCAAGGAATCTTTTGCATTTAAGTTTTGTAGACTAGTTTCTACTTTTCTTGTCTGTTATCAATGTCATACTCTTTGAAATCTTCTTACATTTAGGAAAATTTTATTACATCATGTCTTTTTAGAGTACTTGTTTGCTTCCTTGACTTTGGTTTTCTTCCTCAGATTTTCAATTATGTGTATGTTGAGTCTTCCCTTCACTATTTTATTTTTCTCTTGTATTTTCTTCTAACCTTTGAGGAGATGTTTTTATAGCCATTATATTTTGTTTTTCTCATTGTCTATCCTCTACATCCCTTTGTTCCTGGTGCTTACTTGTGACTCTTTCAATTATTTATTCATTTCTGAAGAAATACTTTCTTACTTTCATCTCCTACTGTTTTTTTCCCCCCACAATCTCTTCCTGAATTCTTATCTTTTTGCTGTGCAGTATTCCTTTCATCCTAATTTTGAAATCCATGTCAAAAATTTTTGGTAATTATTTAAATTCATATGTATAATTCATGATTACATTTATTGATAAGCTTTACTGTTGCATTCCACCTTTCTCCTCCCCTTCATATCTCTTTTCCACACTCTTTCTTCTGATGCAACCAGTAATTTACAGGAAGTCATTGAAGGTCCAAAAGTTCTTTCTTTTCTGCTGTCACAAAGACAGAGCACATCCTGCAGGTATGGCTACCTTGATGGTTGCTTTCATAGCCAGAGTTGTTCCTCTGCATCTCTGGCATTGTCTTTTCTCAACTGAGTCTGACCTCAGTTGTTACAGACATGAAATGTAGCTTGGGTATAGCCTGATGGGCTCCTTCATGCCAGGATGTCTTTTATTTTTGCCTTTACTTTTTGGGGCTGCTGCTGAGTCATGTCTCAGTATTTCTTTGCACTTTCTCCTGCTTGGGTTCCAACTCTTGGCTGCTGACAAGGGCAGCCTTTATCTGTCTTTTGAAATTATATCTGTTTCTTCCTTTTGCTACACATGGACTTTTCATGATTTCATTTTATTGTCTTTGTTGATTTTCTCAGGGGAAGCGTAATGACAATAAATTAATTAGTCATACACATAGTGGGAATCAGTATGTGTTTCAAGGAATAGCATTTTAATGTTAGGGCTTTGGTCGTTTACACAGGCAATATAATAATTGTAGCAGTACTGTTCAAATGTAGAAGCAAAATGATGTTCAGACGTCCCCAAAAAGTCCCTGCAGGAAGACATGCTCTCTTCCTTCTTGCTTTTTATTTCCTTTTAAAAAAAGTTTTAGTATTAATATTTGGTGCTAGTTTTTAGGTATTCCAGGAAAATTATCTCTTTAAGAGATAATATAAAGGTTCTTTTTTTATTTCTGAGAGCTGCCTATTTTAACCTGTAGGCTTTTTTTTTTTTTTTCTTATTCTCTTGCGTTACTGGAGCAAACTGGTTTAATTTGAATAAGATCTTGTGGACTCTGTTTTTCGTTATACTCCTGGGTGTCTCTACTTTTCATAGTACAAAATATGTTACTGAGCACTGCGGTAGGAATTACTTTGCATATTTGTTAAGCTGCCTTTGCACATTCGTTAAGTTTAGGATAATTCTCTATCTTCTTACTTTTAGTTGATGAGAAAATATGCAGATTTTGATCTGTTGAAAGGCTGATTTCTTTGTCCGTTGTTATAAATGCAGATGGAAAATGTTTCCCTGAAGAATTATCATACTATTAATGCAAGTTTTAATTGATAAATTAAAATAAGAAATACTTTAAGGTCAACTGTTCATTAAATCTTTCTTTTTTTTTTTTTTTTTTGTACTTGTTAGTAATCCAATTGAGAATGGCTTTATCAAGGGTGAAGGCCAGACATATTGGCTCATGCCTGTAATCCTAGCACTCTGAGAGGCCAAGACAGGAGGATCTTTTGAGCTCAGGATATGGAGAACAAACTGAGCAAGAGCGAGACCCCCATCTCCTCTAAAAATAGAAAAATTAGTCCAATGTGGTGGTGTATACCTGTAGTCCAAGCTACTTGGGAGGCTGAGGCAGAAGGATCATTTGAGCCCAGGAGTTTAAGATTGCAATGAGCTAAGAGGGCTCCATGGCACTCTAGCCTGGGTGACAAAAAAAAAAAAAAAAAATTAAGGGTGAAGATTTATAATTGATTTTCCTTTTAAAGTATAGTTCTCAGCAGTATGCAGAAAATAAATGAAATATAATCCGTGTTCCAATAGTGTAACTGCACGAACAGTAGCACAAACTGGAGTGACAGTTTTCAAATGATAGTAGCTGGTTATATAAGTCACCCAAAATGGCTTCATGTGCTATTATTTCCAGACAGAATTGGAAATAGCACGTGCCAAGGCAACAGGCAGTCGGATGAAAACATAACAACTTATTTTCCTATAATTATCATCACTTCTAGCCAGGCTGGAACTTAATTGATCTAGTACAGATGAATATCTTTTTGTATCTTTTTTTATTTCTTTCAAGACTAGAAACATCACGACTGCAGTAAATATTCCTCTAAATTATTTTCATTAGAGGAAGCAGCAGTACTCCAATCACTTTGTCTTTTTATACCAAACTAAATTGATACAAATCCTAGCCAATACCATCCATCAATTATTTGCTCTTCTTTTCCTGCCTTCCTTCTTTACTTTTTCTTTTTTTAGAGATCGCAGTTAATTGGGCACTTTCTACATGGGAACTGATCACACTAAGGAATTTAGGTCATGTTTCTTTCATAGCTGGTAAAATAATAAAAAATAAAAACAAAATCATAGATCCTTTTGTTCATAAATATCACATTGTTCTTGAGATACACATGTCACTGAGGGATTTCTAAGTACTTCAGAAGCTTAGTAAGCCTTAAGGCATCATTGTGGGAGGGAAATATTTTCAGACGTTCAAAGAGGGGACCAATGAAAATGGCAAGTGAAAGGTTGGTGGAAACACAGCAGGATGCTAGAGAGCATTTCAAAACAGCTGATGACTTGCATGTGGCCTGAGTCAGTTAATTTTCCTCTTTTCCTTTTGGGTATCTTTTAGGAGATTGGATCTATTGAGGGACTGCTCAGAGGAAAGAGAAAGTAGGGGGGTGTGTGTGTGTGAGAGAGAAAGAGAGAGAGAGAATTCTAATAAAGAGAATTTGAAAGATTCCCTATTTAACAAATGGTGCTGGGTGAACTGGCTGGCGACCTGTAGAAGACTGAAACTGGACCCATACCTTTCACCATTAACCAAGATAGACTCTCACTGGATCAAAGATTTAAACTTAAGACATGAAACTATAA
>CAUYRH010061556.1:0-17332 GCA_963574655.1 Perodicticus potto | reverse complement strand
GAAGGGACTGTATTCATTTGTTTCCTGGCCAAGGAACCCATACACCTATATATACCCTGAGGCTAGAGGCCTAGAGGAGGAGACAGGGAAAGACCGGGAGAGGAATGGAGAGAGCATCTCTCTCCCCACTTGAAATCTCTCCTTCTACCAGGAGCTTTGGTGTTTTCTGTATTTTTTTCTGTAAATCAATTCTGTCTTACCACGGAGGGGTGGGGTGGGGGGGAATAATGCCATGAAGAATAATAAAATACATATATTTAAAAAAAAAAAAAGGAATTAAACATCTGATTACATGCAATTTCTTTGTCCATATAGGTGCCCTAAAGTCACCATACACACAGAAAATGGAAAATTGTAACAATATGGGCCTTCCTTTACAAAATGTTTTCTACATATTGGCCTCCTCGTTGTAAAATTTTGTAGTGTATATTTTGTAAATAAAGGCACATTTAGCTAAATTTCCCATTCCCCTGTGTACAACTACTTTAGGGCACCCTGTAGATATCTGGAATGGGTGTTTAGCTGGGTTTTTACTATGCTAGAAATTCTCTGCTTCTTCAAAACAGCCTCCACCCTTTTCCATTCTAATCTGTGTTCCTGGGAGGCAAATGTTTGCAGATTGCATCATTAGACTCCTTTGATCTCTGTCTTCCCTATTTGATACTACCTATAGAAGTAACGGTCCACAGATGGCAGTGTGACAGATGCGAACACTCAGAGCCACAGGTTGAGACGTCCATCAAAGGCCACAGCTTCCAGATAGCAGCTCTGTCCTGGAGCTGCCCTCCCCTGGAGCTGTGTTCTCTGCCCTGGAGCTGTTCTTTCCCCTAAAGTTGCTCTCCTGGGGAGGTAGCTGCCCCCTCCTAGATCTGCTCTCCCCCGGAGCTGCTCTCTCTCTGTCCTGATAATCACTCCCTCACATTTCTTCTTTAGGCCTTGGTTGATAATAGCCGTGTGCTATTATTGCTTGAAGCTGTATTTTGCAATCTCACTTATTTCCCTTAACTCTGCCAGCAACTTTGTCAACAACTGTGTTCTTTCTTATTAAAATCATTTTCAGTTGCCTATTTGTGTGTATGATCTTTTTACTTTTCAAGGGCCGTGCCTGGCACAATTTAGGGATATTTATGTGTCTACACATAGAGCATTTCCAAACAAAATCTGATTTATGAGCTATAATATTAAATTTGTCAATGAATATTAATTTCTATTTTTCTAACACTGGCAGTTAACTGGGCCACTTTCTTTGATACAGCCGTATTCATGTTTTTAGATCTGGTGAATTAATCTAATCTACTATGTCAGTTTATTTATCTGTATAAGATAAATGATAAAATTTTTACTATCTGTGTCTCTTTGAAAAAATTATTTATTATCTATAAACTGTGGATAATTATTTCACCTAATTAATAGATTTGTGGAGTACATTAAATAGATAATATGTTGAAAGTGCTTTGGAAAGTGCTACGTTAGTCAGGTTTCTCTAGAGAAACAGAAGTCATAGGAGAGAAAGATAGAGCTAGAGGTAGACATAGAGAGAGAGAGAAGATATGGAGATAAAGATATTTAGATATAGAGACACACAGATACAGACATCTATCTCCTACATGTGAGAAGATTTACTGTCAGAGCTGGCTTATGCAATTATCAAGGCTTCACAGTTCCATGCTACTCCAACTTAAAGCTGGAGAACCAGGAAAGCCCTTGGTGTGATTCTCTGTTTCTGAAGACTCAGGAACCAAGAGCTCTGAGGTCTGGGGGCAAGAGAAAATAGTTGTCGCATCACAAGAAGATATGTAGAGAGCTGATCCTTCTTCAGCCTTTCTTCCTGTTCGAGTGGTCCCTCAGCTGATTGGATGACACCTGCCTGCAATGGTGAACACAGATTTTCTTTGCTCAGTCTACAGATGTAAATGCTAATATTTTTCAGAAACACCCCAATAGCCATACCTGGAAATGTTTGTATACAGAGCATAGTATTAGTGGTTCTGCCTCTTCTTGCTCTTTCTTGCCCTTTGTTTTATTATTATTATTAACACTGTTAGCATTATTATTCCAATGAGAACAATCATGCCACCAAAGACTTTAGTTGTCCAGGATCCTATAACTGTCAGCTCTGCCTGGACACATCATCACGCTGTCCTAAGATTATATCAAGGCTCATTACATGATTTGCCATATGGCGGCTTAACTCAGCCAATTCTCGAAACCAAGGCCTCCGAATTCAGGCCTCATGACCCAGACTTTTATTCCTATGTGATGTTTTATTTTTCATAATCATCACAATTTCCCACAACTACTCATAATTGTGTCTTGTAAAACTCAGTTTGTCATCAACAGATACTTAGAAATTCTTTAACCTTCCCATTCCACTCCATATCCAGCTCTCTACAACTGCTTTGCAATCTTGAATCCATTGAACTTTGTATTATGCATGATTATATAGACATATATGAATTCTCTGAAATAAGTAATCTGTTTTTGGGCTGCTAATGCCAAAATTTGTAGGCCTAGCCAATGGTCTAAAATCTCAAACAGAGTTCTATGTTTGAAGAAGAATTTCTTCTCTTTTAGGAAGGTCAATTTTTGGTCTTCAACTGATTTGATGAGGTTTATCCAGGTAAGGATAATCTCCATTATTTAAAGAAAATCAATCATAAATATTAATCACATCTACAAAACACTTTCACAGTAAAATCTAAATAGGTATTTTACAAAAAAGTTAGGCATCACAACCATAGCCTAACCAAGGTGTCTCAGAAACATACCATCAAACATCATTAAATTATTTGGCATGCATTATTGGTATTTTTAAAACCCGGAATAACTCCAACTCCACTTTTTTCTAATGACTTTCCAACTACATTTCCATAGTAGGGTCACAAACCCAATAATCAAGATAGATATTTTAGACTTTTCCTCTCCTCATAAGCCTCCAACATACATTCTTAATTCCAAACCCACTGTTTGCTGATAAACATACAACAAACTTCATAAAGTTAAATCGAGCAATCATGAAGAAACTCCCTCACTTTCTCATCATCAACTCTACCAGGTTTCTAGTGTTGGCGTTAATGTTGTTTGCCTTTGTCTCAGATGAGTGATGGAAGAATATCACCTGCTTTGGTCACTGTCCTGTTCTTCCTCTTGGGTCTATCACCCGTTAACTCCTGACTCCTCAAGACTTCGTTCTGGAAACCGAATCAGTGCTCCGTGAATGGTCAGTTTCCTTTTTCACTAGGCATTTCCATCAAATGTGCTAGTATCTATCTACATAATATAAAAGCAAATAACAACAAACTAATAAACCCTACACAAAAATATTTTTTTATGGGGTTAAAGAGAAAACACTTTTATGTTTCTGCAATGTTAGATATTTCTGAACAAATAGACTGAAACTTGAGACCTGAGATGAAAGACGAGCATAGATAGTAAAAACTTTGGAGCAAGTTTTCTTTTTTTCAGGTAAGTAACTAAATTTCAAGAGGCATAAAATCCTGAAACTGCAACTGTTAACTATGTGATACAGAGCTGATTTTCACCCTAAAGATAATTACTTTTCTTCCAAAAAACCAGGATCCTTCTCCTTTTATTTCAAAACATTATTTATTACATTAGTAAGCAATGTTTTATCTTTCTCAGTCAGAAAGGGAGAGAGGTAAGGTATTTAAAATTCATGTTTTGGGGATTCTTGACTTACAGAAAAGTTTAGAATGACCTCCTGTTCCCATTGTGTTAACCCAAAAGAGGAAAATTGGAAAGTTTTGTATTACTGAACAGACACTTTACATTAAATAAATGAAGTTATTTTTATTATTTTATGCATGTCAGAATCAAATTTATTGTTTTTGCTCATCCTTGCATTCTTATTCAATTGAATGAAATGTTTCCATTGAACATTTTAAAATTCATTCTCATGTTGTTACTTATTAAGTCCCTGAAAAATAAAAACTACTAAACTTCAAGAAACCAAAAAATATGACTAGAATTTTGACAAATGGATTTCTTAAAAGAAAGCAATCTATACTTTGAATTATCATCTGATAATGACATCGTCTCAGATATTTCTGATAGTTCTAGGTAAGTATTATTAAGTTAGTAATGAGCTATAAACTATAGATGAAGGTAAAAGTACAAAAAAAAACAAATTATAAGAATGTAGTAGATTTGCTCATATTAGATTCACAGTCACATACTTAAAAGTACATGTATGTAAATATGTGAATACAGAAATAACAACACATATAAATTTCCAATATCAAGATCTCCAGCTTTTTAGTTCAATAGATAATGTAATAAATTTACTACTTGGCACTGGCTGGGTCAGTGCAATGAGTGATAGTCTGCTGCAAACACTAGAAAACTGGGGACAAATGCACTGTCATTCCCCTGGTGAAGACTTTCTTCCATCTATTCCTTCATTAAAAACAAACAAACACCATCGTATTTACTCACACATCAATACAGAAAGTCTTTGAATAAAGTGTTATTTGATTGTCACTTGTGAAAAAGAAGGAAAGGATATTTTGAAGACAGAAATATATTACTTTCTTTTAGGGCAACTTTTTGGTTGCTCATTTACTTGATTGATTGACTTCAAATTCACGGAAACATCTGGGATCTGAATTTTGAACTAGTAGATGAAAATAAAACACACATTTCTATCTACATTCTCAATGCCAGTTTTTGTCATTGATAGCCTCTTCCTTTGATGACAAATTAAATGAGATGACTTGATTGATATTTTCAAGAAAAGATGGATAAGTGAATAAATGGATTTATCTCCTCTTCCTTCCAAACTACCTCTGAAATGGCATCATACATACAAATTAAGAATAAAACTATAGCAATGCTAGCATCAGAACAAGACACTGCAGTGGGTCAAAATTTTGAAGACAAGTCTGGGAAAAAAAATAAGAAGATGGGATTATACAGACAGAGATTGAATAGAGAACTTGCTAACTAAAAATAGGTTGGAAAGAATCTTGCCAGAAGATGAATTTATCCTGCTTTATTATTACTTCACTTTCCAAGATTTTTTTCCTTCTTTACGTCATTAATTATGAGTTCAACACTCATTACTCTTTGCAATGGGACTAGCCTAGCTCCTTCTTTTTCTCAGCCAATCCTGCTTTCGGTTCCTTGCAGAGAAGCTTCCAAGAAACAAATCCACATAGTTATTGAGTATCTTTTGTTTTTTTTAAGAGACAGGGTATCACTTTATCGCCCTTGGTAGAGTGCTATGACCACATAGTTATTGAAAGAGATCCTGATAGACACTGGCGTAAACCAAGGTAGTACTTCATGTAGAAGTAGTTAAAAATAAATCCAGATCACAGACATTTAATGTAAAATAGTGTCGTGAAAGAGAAGTAAGAAAGGCAACTCCTGACCCTACAGAAAAGAAACAGAAGATTTTGTCACCATCATGCAGGGTACCTCAGCTCAAGGCTGCTATTTTCTTTTTTCTGCCTTGCTCTAAAAAGTGACAAATGCCCAAAGAAGAAAAAATATCCAATGATGTAAGGCTGATGCTGCTAGAATGTATGTACAGATATGTTAATTTCTCTAATAATATATATTGCATATAAATACAATAAAATAAGCATTTATGTGAAATTCTGATGATTTTTTTACAAATATATTAAAGAAATGTTCAAAGAGTAAATAATGTATCTATATGCTATCTTCTGCTTTTCTCTGTCAATACCACTTATATTTCTATTTAATGAATATTTACTAAATGCATATGGGATAAACTCTAGGTGACTAATGACTTACCATAACCATAATAGTGATTAGTTACTATTAAAAAAAATCTTCTAATATATGTAGTATACTACTAAATTCCAGGCACTTCATGGGGTACTATGTAGATTTTTAAAGCAAAATAGATAGTAATTGTTCTTACGAAGATACATAGTAAAAAGAAAACTATATAAATAGCAAAAATCCAGTTAGTTATAGACCACTAGAAAAATAAAACAGAATAATAAAACAGAAAGTAATGAGCTATTCCTATAGACAGAACCGTGCTCTACCTGCTAAATAGGAAGACTGTTATGTCATAATACTTGAGTGGAGTCTGAAAGGAGAGAAGGAGAAAGTCATATGGAAATTAAGGAGCATTTGGGGAGGTGAGGAAAGAGACTTTCCAGTCAAATGGGATGGCAATTCCAAAGGCCAAAAATAGGAAAGTATTTTTTCAAGGGACAGAAAAAAGACCATTTAACGAATATCTCTCAGATACAGTTTCATTTTCTGTTTGCTGAGAATAATATTAGCTACCATTTAGAGCTGCTGTGAGTACTGAAGGCGGGAGCAAATGCAGAATGGTCTGATGTACTTTAGAAGATAAAGGGTATCAGCTAAAGATAGGGAGACGTTATTAGTCAGCTAGAGTTTATCCCATACTAGCAAAGTAACATATTTACAAGGATTGCCTAACGACAGGTAACAAACCAAATATTTTGAGAATTAGGGAAATGATGTGAGAGATTTGGGGGGCATTAAATTTCAGGCCCAAGTGAATTTCTAAATACAAAAAGGTAAATATGGTAAATATGTTGTAGTATAGATGCAGATAAACGTGAGCGAAAGGTCTAGATTCAAATCGAGGCTCTACCACCGGTGGTTATTTGCTCCTAGATTACTTGCTAATTGGCATTTACCTTCAGTTTCCTTTTCAGTAAAACAGTCAAAACACCCCTTGCAAAGTTGGTGTAAGGTCTCACATAAAAATATTTTATTGTCGATGTAGCATTTAAAGCTATTTCACGTTTATGCTTTTCAACAATTTTATTTATGCATTGTGTTTTTAAAGTGACCACAAGTATGCACGTTCTTTTAAAAATGCACTTTGAGTATCGTGCTTACCTCTCTCCCCTGTATCTGGAGTCATTCCTGGCAAGTTGAAATCATCCCACTGTGTTTGTTAACTGATTGCGTGAGAAGAGTGAACGCTACCCATCTTGTTTAAAGGGGATATCTACGAAATGGAAAATTTGTATACGTTTCTTCACAACACTTCAGGCAAGCTTAAATGATCTGAATAGAGATATTACCGTGATAATGGCACCACCCAAATCTTCAGGTCAGATAAAAAAGGCAGAAAACATGCACAACAGCTGAGCACCCCAGAGACTGACCAGGCAGGTGAACTGGAACTATGAGAAGAACCAGAATGCAAAAGTTTCATAGACACATTGAAAAAAAGACAGGCTCAATTAATGCCCTGAAGAGATACTAACTGACAATACTATTTTAAGAAAAATTGAAAATGAAATTAGTCATTTTGAGAAATGTAACCATAACTTTTAAGGGGCAGCATGATAAACACTGATTACGAATACCCAGCGATTTCCCACCAAAGGAAAGATCACTGCAGGAAGCTTTTCTTGTAAAGACTACTAATCTTATCCTTATTTTTTTTTTTTTAAGTCATGCTCATTCACATTCAACAACAACACTGTAATAAGCATCAACTTCAAACATTAAAG
Source organism: Perodicticus potto (assembly GCA_963574655.1). Classification (NCBI taxonomy): domain Eukaryota; kingdom Metazoa; phylum Chordata; class Mammalia; order Primates; family Lorisidae; genus Perodicticus; species Perodicticus potto. The sequence goes on along the minus strand of CAUYRH010061556.1, from coordinate 9,833 downwards.
ACATGAATCACAAGAAATCAGCTCTTTCCCCAGCACATGTAAGATCAATTATGGGTTCCTGGAAATAGCTCATAGATTTGAGTTTCAGAGATTGACGGATTTTTCATGAAAAGCTTTTTCTTTGAATATCCTTCCAGACTCAGAAAAAAGAACTAGTCAATCGAAAACTTTCAGAGATAAATCAAGTTGACTAGCCTTATTAGTCTCGGTACATCTTTTAAGCTATGTTCTCCATTGTTTATGTCTGACAAAACTATTTTAAATTTATTAATACATTTCAACAAGCTCTTCTCTCTGGAGAGCTGTGTGCCGGCAACCATTTAGAAGTAGAACAAAATATTGCTGTGGCTGTGTGTAGGGAAGTAAAGGGGAAGCAGAAAAGGCCAGTTTAGTTTGAATACAGCAAATAGATGGCCTTCCTCATCAAATGTCAAATTTAGTTATTCCTAAGTAGAGAATTTCTGAATTTCTAGACTATAATTACCACCATCAGTGTCATCATAACTGTTCCTTCACATATGAAATCTATAAAATCTTTGAAAATTGAAATGTCAATCCATAACACATAACATGAAGTATCTCATCCTACTTTACTCCTCTTCCAATTTTCACTTTTATAGGGCAATTATTCTAAAAATTTTAAAGTATTTTTTTCCCAAGCCATTTTTTGTGTCCATAGAAAATAAAAGGGCACTTTCTATTTTTTTACATCATAACGCAGACATGAATTGAGTACTTGGTGTGTACCCTGCACTGTCTAAATTGTTTACATATATTATCTCTTTTAATATACTAATTTAATATATTATTTTGGTCTGTGTGCAGTATACGCACATGTATGCGTAGATACTATACATGCTCAATCTTAAGAACATTGTTGCTGGAGAAAGGACTAAGGGTTAATTGCTGGCTGTAACTGTGGGTCTAATATATATTTAATAGTTTTTGCAAATTTTTCTCTACAGAGACTAAAATAAATTTCACTCTTATTATCATCTAATCACAAATGAATAATTCCTTTAACATATTCAATCATGTGGATCACGTCAAACCTTTACTACAATTTCCAACATAAAAGTTTTAAATTTAACATTTATTTTTCATTTGTAATTTTTTGTACTGAGACTAGGAATATTAACCCTTAGTCATATATGTTATAAATATTTCTGGTCAGTGTATTTTGGATGACCTTTCATTCAAATCCTCAGTCTACCATGAAAGTCAATACAAACCCCTAAATTTGATGTCAGGTTTGTGTTCCCCTCCAGGAACCTTTGAAATAGATATGACTTAAAACTACATTGGTTTCCTGGAAGACACAAAAGTTCTCTTTCTGTCTGTTTGTCTAAGATCGTCCCATAATAACTTGAAGAATAAAGAAGAGAAATGAACATTCTGGCCCTTCTTATGAAACTTAAGATTTACGATACCTCATTTAATATAATATAAATTTATTGGGCCTTGATAAATTCAACAACCTTCATCGCATAGAATATTCACTTGACAACCTTGATGCAAATGATAAAAATCACACTTTTTGACCTTATGGTAAGATTTCCCAAACTATATAGAGTGACAGTATTTGTTAAGTAACGTCAACAATATAAAATATGTATGTGCAGTATTCAGGTACCAACTAAACACTACCATAAATAAATAAAAAGTTTTAAAATTACCTGCATAATAAATAGAGTGTTCATAAAAGTATAGCCATTTACAGGTACAGAGATGCCTCTGATGTTTGACCATCTGGTAGTTTGGATAGGAGGTGTCCTTGAGAAAGATGAACCTGTAAAATACTGAAAGTTTCTTTGCAGTTGTTGGTCAAATAGTGGGTTTAGAAGCATACCTGTGAAAATAATAAAATAGCTGATGTACTTGCTCGAAATTTTACATACATGTTTTACTAAAGTAGTAACTATGTCTGTTTGCCTAATGTATTTGACTTAATAATTTCCTCCAAACATCTTTGGTATAAATACTAGCAGAGTTGACTGCCTGTAGGAGAGAATGGCATTTGGGAGCGGGACTAATTAGGCTGACATTGACAAACACATAACAAAGGAAAGCTGGGGGAGGGAAATACAATTAATGAACTTCACTTAAGAAAAGAGGAAATAGGCACAGAGCTGGCAAGGATGACAGCCTAATACCGTGTCCAAGTACTTCCAAATTCCAAGTCTGTCAGTGCAAAAGTTCCAGAGAAGTTAAAAATATAAAAATGGAAAAATCCAAGTTTCATAAACCTCCAAAACTATTCACTTTATGTTTACATGGACTTAAATTAAAAGTATATTAAAAATTAAAACTAATTGCAATGCTTGTATTTCAAATGAATCAAAACATGTCCTGGCACTTTGTGAGTTAGGGAGAGTAGAAGGGAAGCAAAAAAAGCAGCATAATTTTGTTTTAAGGAAAATACATATTCAACTTGATTTATATATTGTTCTTACATTTACACTGAGAAAACTGAATATAAAGTCCTTCGTGCGGTACTTTAATTTTTGATTATATCCTTGTAACATAAATCTGTAAATCTTTCCTGCAAACCAAAATCTCTTAGCAGGAATCTGAAACCTGCAAAATATGTTACATTTCTCACACCAGTTATTTTGCTAACAGGCAAGAAAACACATGAAGCCCTGGAGGGTTTGACTCAGCTTTCTTGTTTTGACTCAGTTTTATTTTTCCTAAGGCTGAATTTGAGAAATATGACTTCCCTCACGCTCTCCTCTGTACCTCCCATTCTCTTCTGAATTCCCATTGCTCTTCTTCTAATACAAACACACATCTGCTAGAGACAGGAAAATCTTGCCTAGGGATGTCTCTATTTGATGGTGAACTCTCACAAGAAAAGTCTAACATAGTTAATATATCTATGATGCTTTACATTTCAATATAGTGCAAAATAGAAGAAATTTAACATTTCCCATTATGTGATACTGTTTGTTTGTTGTTTTTCCTTCCTGTATTCTCTCCAGCATGAAGCTACGTTATTTGTTCTGAATTTTCCTGCTGGCTGGTGACTGATTAGCCACATGGAAAAATACAGTTTCAACATAATTTCTACAAAAATTCATTTTTTTTAGTAACTCACAGAGAGTAACATCAAATATCTGTGGGGTGAATCAATGCAGAGTTAAGTTCTCGACATGCACCATTAGCTTTTTTATACAAAACACTCACAAGGGAGTGAGAGGAAGCACCATGCAAAGACCTCCTGGCAGAAGGCTCTGGGAGCTGGAGGTTGACTTTGTTATTTTGTAGCTGACCCAGGAAAGCTCTGACTGATGCTTAGGAGTAGATGCAAAAAAAAAAAAAAAAAAAAAAAAAAGAACAACAACAACAACTCAGCTGGGTAGAACAAGGGCTGAGACTAAAAGTCAGCAGGGAAAGCAAACACCTGCTGTCTGGTGAGCTGGAAACTAGACTGTAAACTAGAAAAACAGATTTAAAAGATAGATCCCCAAACACACATCTTTAAGAAATTCTGCACTAGTTTAGGTATTAGACATGCCTAATCCCTAAAGATCATATTCCAAAGGCCTGTCTAAAGCACACAACAGATTGGTGGGACATAGAACTGGACACTTCAGACGCGGCAGGTTTTTGGATTCTCGCGATATAGCCAGCCCCATGTTAAAGCACTCTACTTAGAATAGCCAAGTTCTCCATCCAGCTGGGGTTGCATTAGGCCCAGGACACATGAGAATAGAGGTTAAGGCAGAAGGGGAAGTGAGATTATCAGGAACCTAAGAGGAGAATGAAGAAATGTGAACAAAACTATGTCTTCTCTGCTTCCTTTTTCCCTAGTGAATAAAACTGTCACTCCAAATCCAATTCTGAACGAGGACGTGAAGCATTCAGTTATTTTCAAGCCAAGTGAGCATGAAGCGCTGGTAAGTAGATGTAGTCTTATGAAGTGGGGAAATTGACAACAGGAAGAACAGAGCCAATTTCTTGGAGAATGGCTGTCAGAAGGAGCCAGGAGGTAGCAAGTTCTAATCGTACTGCTGAGGCACTTGTCAGGATTCCTCCTTGAGCTAAAGTAACAGAAACTTTAAATATTCATAAATGAGGGAAGAAGAAAAGTTTTTGGAAAAACTTCTTCTCAATAGTGCTGCAAAAACATGTATGCCTGATTTTGAGTGAAACGTAGATGATATTCTGTGTCAGCTGTCTTAAGAAGAAAAACATCTATTTTTCTTGTGGCAAATTCCAGGAACTCAAAGGCATCTTGATGTGGTTTAGGAATAGGTCCTGCCTTCCCTTATTTAAATATTACAGAACAGATTCTGACACTGTGTTTTCTCAAATATTGTTTTGAGGAGCAGGTTGACCGGAGGGCTTGCTTGGTACCGGTAGTCAGGGAGAGGATGAATTAAACTATCACACCATGAAGATGTTAGGCCTACAACTCTCCACACTTGCTGGGTCTGATATGAACCTATAAGGACTTAAACTTATAGAAGGGTAGATTTCTCTAATGAATATGGACCACAGGGAAATGTATGTACCCAGAAGGCAGAAATATCAGAGGTTTTGAAGGTGGAAGCACCAACTCCAAAGCCACTGTGGTCTTTAAAATAATGAATAGCACTTAAGTCCTCAAAGGGTCAAGCCCAGGTATCTTTTGTGTGTGTAATGGAGTTTTATTTAAACACCAGCCTGACAAAGGGGACTACAGGTGACTTCTGCATTGCAAGAAAGGTTGGTGTTGCCCTTGTGACCATTGGAGTTTAGGTCTCTCATTCTTGATTTTATCTCTAGGAAGATTCTAGGAGGCATTTTAGGAATGACTCTCACTAAATCCATCAGTAACACCAGCCTCCGTATGCCCCACAGGCTACCTCTGCCTCTGCCTCTGGTTTCCCTGACTAGAGGGTTTTGCTTTGCCACTGGTCTCTTCCCACCCTGGCACATGGTCTCACCACTGTATTGCGCCCAGGGAGCTCATGGGAACTCCACTAGACTGCCACTTTATGAGGAAAGGGTATTTCTTTGACATTTCTGAGCAACCCCTGGTTGCCTCCTGAGTCAGAGGCCAGAACAAAGCCAATCTTATTTCCTTCTCCACTTTTACCAGCAAATCCCTTTTGCCATTGCTGTTTTTGTCAACATGGCATTTTTCTGCTTATTTTCAAATAGTCTTCCACAGGCCATAGGCTCCCATAGCCTTTGTCAAGATGCCAATTCCCTGCCGGACAGCCAGGTGCTGAAACTTAGAATGATAATCTCTCTATTGCTCTGCAAATCCCAGAGGTGATTCTACAGCCAAAACAACTCACTTAGTTCTGGCTTACTAAGCCAAGATGTTCCAGCATTTTCTGGTTCTTCCTATCTTTTGGCTCCGTTCTGGAAGTGGTTCTGCTTTGACAAGTGTGGCCACCATCCAAATGTAATGTGACTAGAGCCTGACAGGAGTTAAATGACCAATATCAGTATTTACTGTTAAAACTCAGCCTCAAAAGGATCAAGAGTCTCTGTATGCTTCTCTTTTCATCTTATCTCAAGCAATTCATGATCAGGTAAGTAAACTTTGAATTTTGCATCTGTAAGATATGAAGTTGCCACTCAATTGACAGGAAGATGCCAATCAAAAGGGTACTCAGTGACCACAGTTGAATAAATGAATGAATGAACGGATATCTACCTATTTCAATTAGAAACATGCAGTATGCAATAACCTTAAAACTTTTGAACATTTTTCTTTCTTTTTCTTCTTTTTAAAATTTACATAAATTAGGGGGTTCAAGTGGTATTTTGTAATGGGTGAATTGCATAGTGGAGATATCTAAGCTTTTAAAATATCCATCATCTGAATACTATAGATCATACACACTAGGTGTTTTTTCATCCTGAGGCCACCTCCCAGTGTCCCCCTTATGAGGCTCCCCCCTTTTGAGTCTTTAGTGACTATTAAGTCACTCTGAATGACCACACATACCCATTGCTTAGCTCCCACTTATCAGTAAGTACCTGTAGTGTTTGCTTTTTGGTTCTTGAGCCACTTCACTCAGAATAATGGCCACCACATTCATCCAAGTTGTGTAGAATACTTCCTTCCTTCCTTCCTTCCTTCCTTCCTTCTTTCCTTCCTTCCTTCCTTCCTCCCTCCTTCCCTCCCTCCCTCCCTCTCTCTTTCTTTCTTTCTTTTTTTTGATGGCTGAGTGGTAGTCCATGGTGTATACATGCACGTACCACATTGTCCTTACTCAACAGTTAGTGGGTATTTAGGTTGAATCTATATCTCTCCAACTGTGAATTGTGCTCCAGTGGACATTTGCGTGCAGGTGTCCTTTTTAAAAAATGATTTATTTTCTTTGGGTACATCTCTACTAGTAGGATTACTGGATTGAATAATAGATCTATTTTTTGTTCTTTGAGAAATCTCTGTACTGTTTTTCATAGAAGATATACTAATTAATATTCTCACCGACAATATTCTCTCTCTCCATTTCCACTGCAACCACTCCAGCAAATTGTGGTTTCAATTTTATTTCAGTAATGATTAGTGATATATATTTTTTTTTTGAGAGAGAGAGTCTCATTTTGTGCAATAGGTAGAGTGCCATGAGGTCATAGCTCACAGCAACCTCAAACTCCTGGACTCAAGTGATTCTCTTGCATCAACTTCCCAAGTAGCTGGGACTACAGGTGCCACCACATACCTGGCTATGTATTTTAGAGACTGGGTCTCATTCTGGCCCAGGCTGGTCTTGAACTGATGAGCTCAAGCAATCCACCTGCCTTGGCCTCCCAAAGTCCTAGGATTACAGGCATGAACTGCTGCATTCGGCTCTGATTAGTGATATTGAGAATTTTTTCATAGATGTGTTGACCATTTGTTTCTCTTTTGAAAAACGACTGTTCATACGTTTGCTCACTTTTCAATTGAGTTATTCTTTTTTTTTTTTAAACAGAGTGTCATGTTGTCACCCCCGGTAGAGTGCCATGGGGTCATAGTTCACAGCAACCTCCAACTCTTGCGCTCAAGCGATTCCCTTGCCTGTCTCCCAAGAAGCTGGGCCCACCACAACACCTGGCTATTTTTACAGATGGAGGTATCACTCTTGCTCAATCTGGTCTTGAACCTGTGAGCTCAGGGCAATCCACCACCTCAGCCTCCCAGAGTGCTGGGAGTACATGTGTGAGCCACCGTGTCTGGCCCAAGTTATTCATTTTTTTATCTTGCTGATTTGTTTGCCTTCCATATAAATTTTTGATATTAGGCCTCTGTCAGATGGAGAGCTTGTGAATATTTTTTCCCATTGTCTATTTCCTCTTTTGATTATATATTTTGCTATGCAGAAGTTTTTCAGTTTAATTAAATCCCATTTATATGTTATTGGTTTTGTTGCATTTTCTTTTTCAGTCTTAGTAAAAAATATTACCTAGGCCTAAGTGGAGAATAGTTCTTCCTAGGTTTTCTTCTAATATTTTTATGGTTTCAATTCTTACATTTGAGTCTTTAACTCATCTTGAGTTAACGTTTGTATATGGTAAGAAATAGAAATCCAGTTTTATTCTTTTGATTCTTTGAAAAACATTATTGGTATTTTCTTAAGAATAGCATGGACTATGTAGATTACTTTGAGTGATGTGGACATTTTAGCAATGTTGATTCTTCTAATCTATAAACATAGCATACTTTTCAATTTTTTTGTATCGTCCACTATTTCTTTCATCAGTACTTCATAGTTCTCCTTATGGAGGTCTTTTACCTCCTTTGTAAGTATATTCCAAGTTGTGCATGTGTGTATATATATAACATATACATACATATATAATTTACAGCTGTTAGCTGTTATAATGGAATTGTGTTCCTGATTTCTCAGCTTGCTTTCTCCTAATGTATAGAAATGTCATTTATTTGTGTATGCTGATGTTGTAACCTGAGACTTTACTGACGAGTCTTTTGGAGGAATCTTTAGGGTTTTCTAAGTGTCAAAGCATTATCATCAGAAAATAGGGATAGTTTGACCTTCTCATTTCCAATTTGGGCTTTTATTTGTTTGTCATATATGGCTTTTACTATCATATATTGGTATATTCTGAGGCATGTACCAATCTCCTTTTTATTTCTGTTGTCTCAGGTGTAATATCTCATTACCGACTGAGTTTATTTCAGTATTCTGTCTTCTTTCCTTGGTTGATCTAGCTAGTGGTCTATTTTGTTCATCTTTCTAAAGAACCATTTTTTTTCATTTCCTTGATCTTTTGTGGTATTCTTTTGCTTGCAGTTTCATGTAGTTCATGATCTTTATTTGTTGTCTTCTGAGAGCTGTGGGCTTGGTTTGTTGTTGATTTTCCAGAACCTTTCAGTGTGCCATGAGGAATTAATTTCTGACCTTTCTGTCTTTTGGCATGTTGTGCTGTAAACTTCTCTCTCAGCACTCTTTTCTATATCCCAGAGATTTTGATAGCTTATGCCACCATTATCATTTAATTGAAAAAGTTGTAGTTCAGTTTCCATCTTTATTTCATCATTGAGAAGCAGGTTGTTTAATTTCCATCGTATTTGTATAGTTTGGCTAGTGCCTCTTGGAATTGCTTTCTATTTTTATTTTGCTGTGGTCTGAGAAGATATATGGTATGTTGTTTTTTCTTTAATTTGCTGAGACTTTTGTCATGGCCTAACATATGTTCTTTCTTGGAGAATGTTCCATGCCATACAAGAAAATATATTCTGAAGTTTGGGGTAGAATGTTCTGTTAGATCAAAAAACTTGAAACGTAGTTTTGCATATACAAAAATTTGTGGCCGACTGTTTCTTTTGAGAAGTCAGCTGCTAGTCTGAGGGGTTTACCTTGGCTAGTTACTCGGTATCTGCACATCATGACTTGTCTGTTGACTTTGACCAGTCTAGTGACTAAGTGCCTTAATAATGTCGTTTTCATAATGAATTCCCCAGCTGTTCTTTGAGCTTATGGTATGTGGATGTCTAAATCTCTTGCAAGGCCACAAGGTTACTTGATTACTTCCTCAAATAGGTTTCTCATATCTTTTGCTTTTCCTTCTTCCCTCTCAGGGATTCCTATGACTTTTATATCTGTGCACTTTACATAATCCCATATTCATCAGAGACTTTGGTCATTTCTTTTGATTCATTTTTCCTAATTTTTGACTGACTGGGTTAATAAGAGAGGGTTACCTTCAATCTCTGAAAATATTTCTTCTGTTTAGTCTAGCCTAATCTTAAAATTATCTATTGTGTTTTATATTTCCCTAACTGAAATTTTCCAACTCTAGAAGTTCTATTTTTTTTTAACACAGCTATTTCTATTTTCATCAATTTCCTGAATTATTTTTCTGGTTACTTAGAGTTGGTTTGTCATTTTCTCTTAGATCTCATAAACACTTTCAAAGAGCTCCATAGCCTACCTAAACAATTTTTACACATATTATTCTGCATACTGGTTTATATTTTTAATAAATCTTAATTTTAAACACATAATATTTGATACTTATTATTTCTCTTCTTTAAAAAAAGACATTTTCTAAATAGCACAAAGTATATTTTCCTTATTTTACTACACATGCCTCCGTATGTCAGTAACTTTTTCTCTTCACCTGAAACTTAATTTTAGGAAGGATCTGCTCTGAGATTCATTATTTAAAAGAAAAATTATCGGGGCGGTGCCTGTGGCTCAGGGAGTAAGGTGCCAGGCTCATATGCCGGAGGTGGCGGGTTCAAGCCCAGCCCCAGCCAAATACTGCAAAAAAAAAAAAAAAAAAAAAAAAAAAAAAAAAAAAAAAATCAAAATTATGTTGTTTTGTGAAGTAAAATAAAAATACATGGCCCCCCAGGGTGTGGGTGTGTTGTGTATGCA
>CAUYRH010061553.1:0-11687 GCA_963574655.1 Perodicticus potto | reverse complement strand
AAACCAGAGATGTTGGCGTGGATGTGGAGAAAAGGGAACGTGTTTTTTAAAGTTTTGCTCTTGAGTTGGATAAAAGGGGTATCATACCACATAGTGTAACTCTCCGATGAGTTGCTTTATTCATTCAACACTGTTTCTGAGGTTCATCCTAGAGAAGTTCATTCACTTGCAACACCGTTTCTGCGCTCTGAGCACATACCATTTATGGAGACACCTTTCCCTGCCGGTGGGGATCTAAATTGTTTCCAGTCTTTTGCTATTGAGAATGTCACTTCTCTGAGCATTCTTTTTTTTTTTTTTTTTTTTGGTAGAGACAGCGTCTCACTTTATCGCCCTTGGTAGAGTGCTGTGGTCATAGCAACCTCCAGTTCCTGGGCTCAGGGGATTCTCTTGCCTTAGCCTCCCAAGCAGCTGGGAGTACAGGTGTCCCCCACAACACTCAGCTATATTTTGTTGCAGTTCGGCCAGGGCTGGGTTTGAACCCGCCACCCTCGGTATATGGGGCCAGCACCCTACCCACTGAGCCACAGGTGCCGCCCCTCTGATCATTCTTGCACATGCCTTTTTCGTCCCACTTGGGGGTTTCTCCAGGGTGTATAGTAGGGTAGCACGCTGGCTTATAGGGTGTGGGGCTGTTCAGCTTGACAACATAATAGCTTGTTTTCCAGAGTGGTTGAACAGAGCCACCAGCAGCATGCAGCACTCCTTTTGTTCCACATCCTCATCAACACTTGGGTTGTTCAACTCAGTTTTTGCCAAAGCTGTTGTGTGCTCTCTTTATCCGCAAATAGTATTTAAACCTTCTTGAAGCCATTTATGTTTTTTGGCCTGCGTGACTTCTTGGGGCTAAGTTTCCATATATTTACTATTGACTGTGCCGAGACATTTCTTGTTTCTGCCCAGAAGCTACAGTGTTTTGGGAGAGCTGGGACTCTGTCTCCAGGCTGGCGCCCTTATTTTCATTGGTCACTGCGAACAATACCAGAAAAATGTACAGAACACTAGTTGTGAAGACCTTTTGTCTGTGTCATGCTAAAAACATTACCGTTTTGTCTTCTACAGAGCTCCTGGGAGCCAGGATTTATTTTGCACTTTAAAAATATGTTAGCCTTTTGGCTCCTCCCCTTCAACAAAAAAGTCATTATCAAAGTCTCCAAATGAAAACCACTGAGATGGACTGAAATTGACTGAGTAAAGAAGAAGAAAGGATAGAGAGATGGACAGAAAGCATAAAAGAGATAAACTGCCAGTCTGCGGATTTAATAGGCTATGAACTCAAATCATGTGTTCAAAGTTTGGGACTACAGAGACGTGGTTACGGTGTGCTGAGAGCCAGCCCCAAACCAGGTTGATATTAGTTAATTCGTTAGTAGTTTCTTTACAATCCTCTATTAGGAATCAGAATGAAATTAGTTCTGTGGTTGAAAGATTTAAACCAACTTATCTGCAGCATCAGGGGAAGACTCAGAATTCTACCTTTATTTTTATTTATTATCATTATTATTATTATTTTTTTTTTTTTTGCAGTTTTTGGCCGGGGCTGGGTTTGAACCCACCACCTCTGGTATATGGGGCCGGCGCCCTACTCCTTCGAGCCACAGGCGCTGCCCTCTACCTTTTATTTTTAATAGTGATAGCAGTAAAGGCAGCTTGTGATTTCATAAATATCAAGATTAATTTATGCCTCCAAATAGAGCCTTCTTGTGCTCCATTGATGTCAGACATTCTGAGATTTCACTGAATCATCTACTGGGATTTTGAGCTCTGATTGAATCATAGCTGTCCACGGGACTGGGGGAAGCTGGTCTTCCCCAGGGTGGGGCAGGCTGTTGCCAACCTTGTATCTCTCCAGCTTCATTCTGTTAGCCACAGGGGTGGCATTTCTGCAGACTTCCATGCATCTCTTTAAAAATCTATTATCTACTTGCCATTAGGCCACAGAGATAATAGAATCGTTCAAGTTCTGCTCTGACTCCATTTACAGATGTAGAAGTTAGGTAACAGATGCTTTGGGAACACTGTTCAAGTTGGTCCCGTAAGGTCTGAGCTCCTAACTTTTGACCGAATGTAACAGTTACAGGTGCGTGCAGAACCACTTGCTAAGCAAGCATGCTGTTCTAGAGCACGCTGCTCTCAACTTGATGAGATAAGAAAACCAAGGTGCCACTACTCTCGAACTCATGACATTCCATCTGGTCACCAGTAACTACACCCTCCCAAGTACCTCCTACCCCTGCAAGCTTTTTTCCTACCAACATTTCCTCAGGGCTGGTGTTTGATGTTCAGCCTTGCTACGAGATTGCATATCTCTTAGAAGTTAAAAATACAAAGTGCTGCCTTAAAAAAAAAATTTAAGTTCTGCATATCTGATGTGCATGTTTCTTTGTGCTCTGTGGAGTTGCTAAATCAGCTTACTATTCCCCAGGTGCTCCTTTTTAGTTGGCTTTCCTCTTGCCTTAAGAATTCCTCTGTTCTGGCTTGGCGCCTGTGGCTCAATGGGCTAAGGCACCAGCCATGTACACCTGAGCTGGTGGGTTCAAATCCAGCCCAGGCATGCCAAACAATGATGGCTGCAACCAAAAAATGGCCAGGCATTGTGGCGGGCGCCTGTAGCCCCAGCTACTTGGGAGGCAGAGGCAGGAGATTCGCTTGAGTCCAGAAATTGGAGGTTGCCGTGAGCTGTGATGCCACAGCACTCTATCCAGGGTGACAGCTTGAGGCTCTGTCTCGAAAAAAAAAAAAAGAATTCCTCTGTTCTAAGAAATGCAGCAGGATTAAAAAACAAAAATAAATCTGAGCTAATCTGGTAAACAGGTCAAGTAATTAGAAGTCTTGTGTGCTAATCATTTGATAAGTCACCGTGCTGAACCTCCATTCTTCTCATATAAAGAAGGGATATAATAATACCAATCTTTGCCAGTTTCACAGTTTTATCATAGCGTTCACATGATATTATTATAGGGAACTCTAAGCTGTAAAGTGCTTGATTATGGAAGATGTTCTTGTTCTTTCAATGGCTATGAACTCGACTTTCAGTAAGGCCTGGGGGGGTGATGAACCGGTGAGAACAATTTATAAGATTCACTTTTTCTGGGTTATGACATCTTTTTTATCTTTAGAATCATAAAGCACAATGGTTGAAATTAGAACCTTTAAAAAAAATCAAATGCTGTACATATTACTTTATCGTAAGAGTCATCCTGAGCTGGAACTTGGGATGGCAGTGGGGGAGGGATGAAATATTGTAAGCATGTTTCCTCATTAGGCGCTTCTGCCTGGAATTGGTTTGTACTTAGTTGTTGGTATTTTCACTAAAATAATAACTTCTCTTCTCATTTCTCATGCGCACTCTCCAATTTCTCCTTTCCACTCATCTGGATTAATAAGGAGGCGTTAATGGGAGGCGCCTGTGGCTCAACGGAGTAAGGCGCCGGCCCCATATGCCGGAGGTGGCGGATTCAAACTCAGCCCCAGCCAAAAAAAAAAAAAAAAAGGAGGCATTAATACCACAGAAGGTGAGGAAGTTGGTAACAAATAAGAACAAATATTCTCTGAAGTGGTGACTAGAGTTTTTGAGGTTGTCTTGGGCTATGAGAATAATGACCAAATTGAAATTGTTTGGAAATACTTTGTTCACAGGCCAGTCTTCCCCCCAAACTGCATGCCTTTGGCGTGGTTAACTTAACTGAGGAAAAGACCACTCTGAGTTTTCAACAACCAGGACTAGCCAAAACATAAAACTGGAAAAAACAAACAAACAAACAAACAAAAAAAACGTTGTAGTCTTTTGGAGCATAGAAGCTCAATACCCGCAATAAGAGTTGATTCCTATTGCTGAATCACATACAGAAACGGACTCTTATTGTTATGACAACAATAATCACATAGTTATGGAGTAAATACTATGTGCCAGGCACTGTCTTAAGTGCCTTTGATGTGTTAATTCATTCTATCATCAGAGGAATAGCAGCACGATGTGTTCTGTTATCTTCATTTGATACACATGGAAACTGACATGGACAGTATATTGGAGATGTATATTACTTTCTCTAAATCACAAATCTGATAAGTGGTGGAGCGAGGAGTCAGACCCAGAAAGCCTGGATTCTGCATCTGCATTCTTAGCCATTACGTTATCGATCCCCTGGGCACTAGTAGCTCTGGAGACAGAGGATCCTTGGTGGCGGTTGCAGCAAGGTGGTCAGTAGAGCTGGTGGTGCAAAGGACGCGGGGAGGCAGTGCCCTGTGCCTGCCCCAGCTCACCTGTGGGTGGGACCAGTCTGGAAGCAATACTTCCCTGCCTGTGACATGTTTCTCAATGTTGGTGACCAGACGTGGCTCTGACTCAGCTCAGTGGATCAGCCAATGATTTCAGTTAAAACCACTAGCACCACCAGCTAGGCTGGCTTTCCTCCCCCACTTGCTCTTCTGTAATTGGTGCAGACATAATTGAAAGATGATGTAATGTGAATGACATAGTAGATGAATGAGCAAAGGAAGCATGTAATAAAACGGAATAGAAAGGTCGGCTTCAACCAGACCAGCGGGAGCTTAGTTGACTGTCGCTGCCACTTACTCCCTGGAGGAACCAAGTTTTGTTGAATTGATTGATTAACTGAAAATGTTGTTGGAACACGTCTCCCAGTGATCCAGTTTTTCTATAGCCGCATACAGAAAATAAGATATTATGAAACACTCTCAGAGAGGAGGGTGTCTATGAATGACTTCCAGCAGGTGATTAATCATTAGTCAACCTGAACATAAAATTCCTTGCATTCACCTGAGTTATTTTCATTGATAGCCTAAAATACGGCTCAAGAAAATAGGTTTTGGTGCAGGTATTGAAGAGACTTTCAGGGAACTTTTAAGGATTTTATGTTTATAGCCCACAGTGAGTATCCCAACTATCCAGAACTGTCTCTGACATATTGTTAGATGCACAGGGAATACTTATTTAATGTGTGTTCATTAAATTTTATTTTTACTTCAAGAAGTATGACTCTCCTTTATCCTGATATAAATGCATAATAGAATTGTATTGTGTCATAGATGAAGTAAAGAAAAGGAAAGAGGAAAAGAAGGTACTAAAAAAAAAAAAAAGAAGAAAAGAAAAGGAAAGAGGGACAAAGAATATCGAGTGTCAACGAGATGGGTTGTCTGAGATACTATGAATCATTAATGATGTTGTTAACTGTGAAAGATAAAGAAAAAAGCCAGAGCTACTATGCATTTTTCTCTCCTCCTCATCCTTCTACCCCAGGCACCAGAAAGAAGGGGATAGGAGAGATTTTGTATTTTGTATTTCCTGAGCCAGCCACCAAGTGGCGCTGTCAGACAAACACAGTTTAGTTGCAGCCAGAGCTCTTGACAGCTACAAAGAGAGGGAAACAGAAACAAGGAGCTTTTGAGTACATAGCATTAGTCATAGAAGGAAGGTTTATATAATGGATAAATAAAATGTAGGGATACCATTTTAAATCCTCATTAATAAATTAAAATATTAAACTGGTATAGAGTAATAGAAGGAGCACTGGGCAAGAAATCAGAGTTGGATTTCAATTTTTTTTTGTTTTTTTTTTTTGAGACAGAGCTCAAGCTGTCACCCTGGATAGAGTGCTGTGGCATCACAGCTCACAGCAACCTCCAATTCCTGGGCTCAAGAGAGTCTCCTGCCTCTGCCTCCCAAGTAGCTGGGACTACAGGCACCTGCCACAATGCCCAGCTATGTTTTGGTTGCAGGATTAGAACCCAGCCGCTCAGGTGTATGTAGCTGGCACCTTAGCCGCTGGAGCCACAGGTGCTGAGCCAGATTTCAATTTTAACACCTACACTTAATAGTCACATGACCTTGGCAGCATCATTTAACTTGCTTGTTTGTTTTGAGGCAGAGTGTCAAGGTCTTTGTTTGTTTGTTTGTTTGTTTTTGAGACAGAGTGTCAAACTCACTCTCACTATGTCACCCTCAATATAGTGTCATGGTATCACATCTCACAGCAACCTCAAACTCTTGGGCTTAAGCAATTCTCTTGCCTCAGCCTCCCAAGTAGCTGGGACTACAGGTGCCTGGCTATTTTTTTGTTGCAGTTGTCATTGTTTAGCAGACCTGGGCCAGGCTCCAACCTGCCAGCTTTGGTGTATGTGGCTGGTGCCCTACTCACTGAGCTATGGGTGCTGAGTCCATTTAACTTATTTGGAACGTAGTTCTCTTTTCTATAAAATGTGGCTAAGAATGTCCTTCCTTGCCTATTTACTCCATTTGTGAACCAGTGAGATTATATTCATGAAACAACTTAGCAAAGCATAAGATGATATATACATTCCCAGAAGTGTTATACTTTTCTTAATCCAGAAAAGTAAAGGTTTTGGACCAGATGACCTCTGAAATCATTGCTCTTCTAAAATGCTGACCATCTGGGCTGAGCGCAGTGGCTCAGGGCTGTAATCTTAGTACGCTGGGAGGCCAAGAAGGGTGGATTTCTTGAGCTCAAGAGTTTGAGACCAGCCTGAACAAGCGCGAGACCCCGTCTCTAAAAAAAATAGCTGGGCATTGTGGTGGGGACCTATAGTCCCGGCTACTCAGGAGGCTGAGGCAAGAGAATCACCTGAACCCAAGAGTTTGAGGCTGCTGTGAGCTATGACACCAGGGCACTCTACTGAGGGTGACAAAGTGAGACTTTGTCTCAATAAATAAATATATATGCTATCAGACTAACTGGATTTAAAATAATCATGTTCTCCCTCATTAACAGTTTACTGATGTCATTGACCTAAGAAAAGTGAGTAGAGAGGTCTATTCTGGGCTCTGTCCCTGATTTCCTGAACACTTTGCACCTAGTTTCTACTTCAAAGGACAACTGAGGAGGCTTTGAAACATTTTGAACATGGTGCTATTTAATATTCTGCCTGTCTGTTATGTTAATGTGACCATATAATTTGTCATCCTAGAACACTTAAGAGTATAAGGTGTGCTATAAATAATGATTCCAGTGTAACAGTCATATGTCATAAGCCTCCCAGGCAAACCTGGACATCTGGTCCCTTTGTTGAATATAAACGTTAAGTTTCTCACTTAGGTACGGGCCAATAAAAATGCTCCTGTTGGGCAGCGCCTGTGGCTCAGTGAGTAGGGCACCAGCCCCATAAGCCGGAGGAGGTGGCGGGTTCAAACCCAGCCCCGGCCAAAAACTGCCAAAAAAAAAAAAAAAAGCTCCTGTTGAACTTAGTCATTTCTAGCCCTGGATTAGCAAGACATAGGTCTTTTAGGATCTTAGAGGACAGAACAACATATACCTAACCACAATGATGAAGAGGAGGCTGTTTTTCCCTCTTAAGAAAGCTCTGGGGTGACAGGTAAGAGAATACACTACAGCTTCAAATTTCCTGACCTTTTCTGGGGGGGGGTTGTTTTGTTTTGTTTTGTTTTGCAGTTTGAATATATAGGGTAGAAATTTGTCTAGTAGGATGAATAATGCTTGGGCCTCTGCCTGCTTCGGGTATTGTTAGTATGGTTGTGCCAATGCTTAGTAAGTGTGAATATCCATTACATCTCAAACAGAGCCCAGTCCTATGATCAAATATAAACAGAGGAACAAAAACAGTTTGTCCTAGAGATTTCTATGGGGCACAGCCACATGCTCAGGGCTTTTCAAACCAGATAATACAGAAGGGGTCAGATTTGTGAAACAAATTGAATTATCAGATCTAGACTTTGAAAATGCCTGATACCCTAATACTGTGTACTCCAATAAATGAGACAAGCAGATTTCTGCTAAGAGGAGAAAAGTCTCAATATTTTCGGAAGAGAATCATTAAACCTAAAGAGAAATTTGCATCACTAAGCTTGAAAGCACATAAAAAGATCAACCTTCTAAATAGTCTGTGGGGAGGAAAAATGGCCTGTGTAAGTCAAAATGGCAACTAATAAATACTCCTTTTGTGTTTTAGAGTGTGTTATTAATTTTTGATTGCCCACTTAACTTTCTAATTACATTTTATTTAGGAGAACATTAATTAAATTAGTTAGAGCCATAGAACACAGGTTAGGGAGATGTATTTGCTGCATGGATGAGAAAACTTATTTAAAAACCTAAATGCCAATGATTGAAATCAGTGTGGTTTAAAAACCTCTCATACAGATAAGCCACACACAGATAATACAAAATCAAGTAGATAAAATTGTCATATTGTTTTGTTGACATCCAATCACTTTAGAATGTTAAAATTTTCTTGCTAATAATGTTCTCACTCCCAGTGGTTATAATTCTGGGGACATGATATCGTGATTAATTTTTTTGAAGAGATTTGCTGGGTTCTATAATATTTTTGCCCGAGTCCAAATCACATAAGGGGATACATTAGTTAGCACCCGAGTGGCATTGTATTGATTAGCAGGTATCAGGGCTGCCCGATCATACACCTTTCTGCAGGCCATCATACCCCCAAAGCAGACATAGCCTCCTCAGGTTAGCTGTGTGTTTTGGAAAGAGTCCTTGAGAAAATGGGATTATCTCTCTGCCCACATAGACTTTAATTGGTTACTGTTTTTATAGTCCAGCTACCATTTCTATTTTACGACTAAATCAGGTGATGGATAAAATGATACACAGCTGGCGGTGCCTTGCGGCACTCCAGATTATGCCAAAGTCCAACCACTCAAGCTCCTTGTTGCCATGCTCCTCAGGCATACGGCCCTTATTTTTCCCCTAATTGAGTTGTTTTTATGAACAGGTGTTCATCTAATGGGATGAACAGGGTATGCAGCTCATTAATATCACAAAATAATTGGAGAGGACAAATACCCTAGAATGTCCAGCTTAGGGGGTAACTATGAACCGACGGAGGATCCTTTCTGAGCTTCAGACATAATGTTGCAGAATGAAATGGGATGGAGCTTCAGAAGACCCAGATTCTCCTTCCGGCTCCATCTCCAGGTAACTCTGGACAACTCACTTGCTTTAGAACTCCATTTCTTCATCTGCCATTGAAGCTATTATCCTGCCCCACCTACTTCACAGTGTTGGCATAGGGTTCAGTGAGATGGATTACGTTTATGAATGGCACTATAAGTTATAAACACTATATAAATACAAGGTATTAAGGTTCTAATCCAGCTTTCCTAATGACTCAGGATATAATATTGAGCAACCAAATGACATCAGGTTTTGCAATCATTAAAACGGCAAAACATTTTAGAAACTCCACTTGACCTCATGAGTGATAAAATTTCTTAGGATAATTCCCTTGTTTTGTCGTTAAGGTAATTAACGCTTCCAGAATTCATAGGCCAAGTTTAAGAAAATGACACTGAGAAGGGGAGATCACTGGAGATGATGTTGTTTAAGTTGTAGAAAATTATTTCAGTCACTCCGTCTCTTATTAAAGTTATCCTATGGAACCTGGAGAAACCTCTAAATGTTTGAAATATTAGCCCAAAACTTGTGATATCATGTCTCCATTCAACACAGGTCAATATTCCACATCGTTAAAGAAAACAGAGGCATGAAACTAATTTATGGCGTTCATATGAAGGCTATAACCCAATTATAGCCCAAGAATATGGGGAAAGGGAGGGGAGGGGAGGGTAATTGGTGGGACCACACCTACGGCGCATCTTAGAAGGGTACAGGTGAAACTTACTAAATGTAAAATATAAATGTCTGAACACAATAACTAAGAAAATGCCATGAAGGCTATGTTAATCTTTTTGATGAAAATATTTCAAATTGGCTAGCCGCCTATGGCTCAATGGGCTAAGGCGTCAGCCACGTACACCTGAGCTGGCGAGTTTGAATCCAGCCCGGGCCCACCAAACAACAATGACAGCTGCAACCAAAAAATGGTTGTGGCGGGCGCCTGTGGTCCCAGCTACTTAGGAGGCAGAGGCAGGAGACTCGCTTGAGCCCAGGAATGGGAGATTGCTGTGAGCTGTGATACCATGGCACTCTATCCAGGGTGACAGCTTGAGGCTCTGTCTCAAAAAAAAAAAAAAAAATATTTCAAATTGTATATAAAACCAGCACATTGTACCCCGTGATTGCATTAATGTACACAGCTATGATTGAATTAAAGAAAAGAAAACAGAGGCCATCTAGCCCACCCTTTGCTCTTCCCCATCTCCACCAAGTACAGCTAAAGGGTGCTGGAACATACGTAGGGGGTATTTGTTATAGCATCTTCATGAGATTCGGAAGCAGGACAGATGGCCAATACTGGAGGACTCAATTAGTAAAACGTAGACAAAATTAACAGGCACCCGTGGCTTAAAGGGGTAGGGCACCAGCCCCATATACAGGAGGTGGCAGGTTCAAACCCAGCCCCCGCCAAAAAAAAAAAAAAAATTAACAGACTATTGAAAATGCACTAGAAATATCAGCAACAACGTAGGTAGATCTTAAAAATAGAGTATCGAGTGAAAAGAATGAGGCAAAAGAGGAAAACCAGGAGAAATAGAAAGAGATCTGAACCTAAGAGGGGGTCTGGTGTATACCAGGAATTAATGACCATGCTAACTCAGAACAAGCCTAGAGACCCACAAAAAAAAGTTTTAAAAATTAAAAGACTGACGGACTGCCCCATCTTTTAGAGCTTGCCTGTGTAATTCTTTCCAATATGATATATTTTTTGTGCGTAAGGAGGGAATACTTCATGGCTCCCTTAATGTTCTTCATGCCGCAGCCACACCCATCCTTGGCTGTGGGTTTTCATTCAAAGGACAAGGGGAGTAGCTGGTGGGTGACCTCTGTGACCTCTCGGCATCCTTTTCGATGCCATCACTCAGTGGCTTTGTAGCCTTCTGTGGTCCAGACCAACTAACATGAGGTCCTTTTGCTGCTCCTTGAAGATCTGATTTTCCTGTGGTTCCATCATCCAGGAGCTCTGCTGAGCTGGTTCTAAGGACTCTCCTCCCTGGAGAGGAGCCTGAGCCAGGGGTGCTGATCAAAGCGGGGGGTGGCCTCTTTCTCTTTCAAAGTGGGTGCTTCCTTCCCTCCCACTCCATAAATCCCCATTCTAGCCATCTCTGAAGGGTGCCTGTCCACTTCCCAGGAAGAGCGTAAGAAATACAAAATAAAACAACAGCCGCTTCCAGTATTAGCGATAGAACTGAAGTTTAAGCAGGTTTCACTCCTGGATACCAGCAAACTAAAAATCTGGACAGGGTTGCGGGGACATAAGTGCTGGGAAGCTTGTTTATGTAAATTTCCTTAGGGAGAAGCTACGCAGGAAGGAAATGAAAACACGTCAACAAAGACCAGACTATCTAAGGCACATGTGTCATGACCTTGAGAATTCCAGGAAATGTCCATCACAGCCCCCCCAGATCTAACAGCTAGAATGGCTGCCATTAGTTTCCTGCCCAATTTACACGCTGAGAGATTTGAACTGATCAATGCCTGCCTTGGGTCGGTTTGTTTGTTTTAAACTCACAAGGGCAGGCTCAGCACCCGTGGCTCAATGGGCTAAGTCGCCAGCCACGTACACCTAAGCTGGCGGGTACGAATCCAACCTGGGCCCGCCAAACAACAATGACGGCTGCAACCAAAAAATGACTGGGCGTTGTGGCGGGCGCCTGTAGTCCCAGCTACTTGGGAGGTGGAGGCAGGAGACTCGCTTGAGCCCAGGAATTGGAGGTTGCTGTGAGCTGTGATGCCACAGCACTCTATCCAGGGCGACAGCTTGAGGCTCTGTCT
>CAUYRH010061541.1:0-11178 GCA_963574655.1 Perodicticus potto | reverse complement strand
TCAGCCCTACTATGAAGCTAATCTATAGCTTTCATATGAAGGCTAAAACCCAGTTATAGCACAAGAAATGGAGAAAGGGGCAAGGGAGGGGAGGGGACAGGGGAGGATGGGTGAAGGGAGGGTGATTGGTGGAATCACACTTATGGTGCATCTTACAAGGGTACAAGTGAACAGTACTAAATGTAGAATATAAATGTCTTTATATAGTGATTAAAAGGCTATGAAGGCTATGTTAAATAGTTCAATGAAAATATTTCAGATTGTATATGAAGTCAGAACATTGTGCCCCATGATTGCACCAATGTACACAATTATGATTTAATAAAAATTAAAAAAAAAAGAGAATGCATCGTATTAAAGGAAATTTGTAAGAAATGAAGACAGGAAGTGGCTATGAAAGTAAAGGATCAATGAAGTGTATAAATTAAATAGAAGGCTCCCAGAACTACTCAGTCTATAGTGAAGTAAGCCAATTCCCTGAGCCCTGAGCAATATTGCTGGCCAGTGGGCCAGATATTATATAACTTGTATTTCCATGTGATCTTCAGGTCATTTTCAGTGCTTCTGATAAAATATACGTATTTTTAACTTATAAATCAACTAATAGCTGAATTTGAAAGTTAGCATCCCAGAAGCATCACAGCAATATATTAGAGAACAAAAAGCCCTCCAGCAGACTTTATATGATCCTGACAGAAGGTGGCCAGTTGTTTACAGCTGAGGTTGCTGTGGTTTCCTTTATCCTCTCTTGCTGTAGTGGCTCCAGACTGTTTTTTAAAGGTGTAGAAATTAACCTCATAATTGATAGTCAGCATTCCCTAACCTATCGTCTTTTCAATCATCTAGAGCAACAAAACAAAAATTATCCAGAGATGGTTAAAAATAAAAAAAAGAAGATGACAAAAGGATAATTGGTTATCATGATGTTAGCCAACATGAGAATAAGTACACATAGCCATTTAAGACACAAGGAAGATGGGCTGGTCTGGTGGGTCACACCTGTAATCCCCACACTTTGGGAGCCAAAGGTGGGTGGTGAATTGCTTGAGTTCAGAAGTGGAGACCAACCTGAGCCAGAGAGATACTTCACCCCCCAAAATAGCCGAGCATTGTGTTGGGCACCTGTAGTCTCAGCTACTTGGGAGACTGAGGCAAGAGAATTGCTCAAGCCCAAGAGTTTGAGGTTGCTGTCAGCCTATGATACCATGGCACTCTACAAAGCATGACAAAGTGAGATTCTGTATTAAAAAAAAAAAAAAGAAAGTAAAGAAGAGAAAATAAATAACTAAGATATTAAAAATTCAGGGAGCAAAACTCTCAACACTTAACATAAAGCCAAAACAGTAGGTAAAGCAGGCATGGGGAACATGGGAAAAATTATCAAGGTAGAGCTGACTTCAAACAACTTAATGGCATCAGAAGCATATGCATTACTTTTTTGTTTCTCAGAGAATATAATATTTATACATTAGTTAATGATTAGTTTTTTTGTGTCAACTGGGCCACAGCATCCCAAATTATCTGGTTAAACATTATTTCTGTGTGTGTCTGTGACAGTATTTTCAGAAGTGACAGCATTTGAATTTGTGGAACAAGTAAAGCAGCTGGCTCTCCTTGAGGTGAGGGGACAAGGTCTAACCCTCCAAGGGCCTGAATAGAACAAAAAGGCAGAGAAAGTTTGAACTTGTCTCTGACTGAGCTAAAATATCACTCTTCCCCTGTTCTCAGCACTCCTTGTTCTCTGGTCTGCAGACTCTGACTGGAATCTGCACCGTCAGCTCTCTGGCTCAGGCCTTTGAACTGCCATCAGCTTTCCTGGGTCTTCAGCCTATAGAAAACATACTGCTGGGCTTCTCAGCCTCCATAACCATGTGTGTCAATACCTTACAGTGCATGTATAATGCAGAATTTAATATACTTCCTAGAAGTTAATTTCCTAAGTTCTTAGAAAAAAAGTAGTTCATGATAAGCTTATATCCTAAATCATTAATTTTCCTACCACCACTCCTGACATTTTAATTGTGAAAAACTGACCTAAGAAAGAATAGGCAATTCCTTATGTGTTCATTTACTATCATATCCTTACCTTTAAAATTTGCTCTCATCTTGTTAATTTGTATTTTTAAAGTATCTAGCATAAAACTATTTTAAGGTTTTTGCTTTATTTTTTCTTTTACCACTGTACTTTTACCCAATTCCTTAATGCTACTATGTGTATCGTGTCAGAAATATTGGGCAACACCAAGAACATGCACCATAGCATTAAAAAGGTCTAAAAGAAGCTACACAATGAATAGATGTGCAGTGAAATTTACAAAAATGTGCACTGACATTTTAGAAGAAGGCTAAATTGTATTTTTTAAAGCACAATAACTAAGGAAAATTAAATAATCTGAATCTAGTTCTGCCTGCCTCACACTTGAACTTCCTTCTTCATTATCTCAAGTGAATTGTTTTATGAACTTTTCTCAAGCTCACTCAACCTCTGCTAATGCTTTACTGATGTTTTGGTTCAATGTAGCAGATATTTGATCTTTTCTCACATTTTCAAACAGCTATTTAAGCCCCATGGGATTTGTTTCTGTTACTTTTCTCAGAATATGTTTGAGTTTGGATAGTAAAGGCAGATAATAGTTTACTCTTGGCCATTTCATTAAGAGAGAGAAGAATAGTATTAAATTATTATTCAAATTATGATTATTTAGAGTTAATGCCATTGCTACAAAGCTTTTAAAGTCAAATACAAAGAATATGTTCCGTGAATTTACTACAATCACTAAGTTCTGTATAATATGCTATTTTGTCTGTCTCACTTGACTTATGGAATACTCCTGTATACTCTTTGAAATCATTCTTTAAAGTTACAGTGTCTTCCCACCTTTGGACATGTTTTGCCTTCTGCTATAAGGTTATTTTCCTTCCCTCCTCTTTAACATATTAGTGCTCCCTCCTCTTTCAAACCATCACTACTTCAGTGTTTTTTTCTATGACTGATGTATTAGGGCTCTCTAGAGAAAAGAACCAAAAGGACAAGTGTGTACAGACAAAAAGATTTGTTTTAAGGAATTAATGCACAAAATTGTAAGGGCTAGAAAGCATGATATTTACAGGGATGGCAGACTGGAGACCAAGAAAGAGTTGATACTGTTGTGATCTGGAGTTCAAATAAATGGCAGGCAGAATCCCTTCTTCATGAGGGTCCTTAGATTTTTTTGATTTTTGTTTTTTTTTTACTCTTAGGGCCTTTAAATGATTAAATGGAACTCACTCACATATTAAGGTGAATATGCTTTACTCAAAATATTCTTATTCAAATGTTAATCTCAGCTTTTAAAAAACACCTTCCAGCAGCATCTAGAATTTCATTTGGCCAAATATTTGGGTACTATGGCCTAGCCAAGTTGACACACCATGTACAAATTAACCATCATGAGTTGATAATTTTCCAGGCATATTTTGTCCTAGATCCCCTTTTGCACAGTTTTATTCTTATTGTTACTTTTCTTTATATCACCTGTAATAACTGCAATTCGATGACCCATTTTGTAAGTGATTATTTAGTGTATTCTTCCATCTGTGGAAAGCTATACCATTAAAACAAAAATCCTATTTATTAGTTGTGTCAAGGTTGAATCCTTAGTCATTTACTCAATGAGTTTCATACAAACCCCTCTTAATGAATGACACTGGGAATTTAACAATGAAAAATGCCATTGCCATTTTATAGTATAGTAAGAAAGATAGATAAGTACACAAGCAATTTTAATGCAGTATGATGAGTAGTTGATTGTGGTTTTGTGAGAACATATTGGGAAGGGAAACTGATCTTGGTCTGGAGGTTTGGGGAAGGTTCTCAGAGACGGTAATGGTTAATTGAGACCTCAAGGAATAGTAGGCATTAACCAAGCAAGGTTACATGCAGTGGGAGGAAACAAATAATCTACAGGCAAAGAATACTTGGAATACTGCAGAAATTCTATAATTCTGTATGCAGGTAAGTCAGGTATAAACAGTGGAAAGTGAGAAAGTAGAAGTAAAAATAAGAAAACAGGTTAAAATCATATCTGCAAACTTTTATTAAGTACTAATTATATGCTATGTTGATTTTACAAAGTATATTACTTGCTCTTAATGATCCCATTTCAATGCTAAAGTAAAAAAATGATTAAGGTCATACAATGAGTAAGTGTCGTAATTAGTGTTTAAACCCAGGTCTGACTGATTTGAAAGCCAATGTCCTTTCCACCACAATGCAATGTCTCAATAATGCCTACCATGGGAATTATCGATTACCTACTGTTCGCATTTGAATACTTTAAACCCAGTCCCACCTCACTCAGTAACAGGCTAGGAAAAGACTTCAAACCAGAGAGAATGTTATTCTTTTCACGACTGAAGATATATTAATATTCTTGTTTTAATAGCATTTAAGGAACTAACTAAATAAAACTAGTAATGTCAATTCCTTCTGTTAGAATAATTAAAAATAATGGTGGCAGTAACCTCTGTTACAAAATTTTCAGGTAATAAACCCAAGCAGAGAACCCTAATAAACTCTGCTCTTTAACTGTGAAGTAATATTGACACTTCTTTGCTCAATATCGGAGTAATAGTATTTTTGATAATTCTAACTTTACTTCCTTGGTACAATTCCTTTGATGACTTCATTAGATACTACTCACATGATTGATTGGTAGGGCATTTTTGATTCATTAAAACTGCCAAAGATTTGTCTTAATATTATCCATTATTGCCAAATTTTTTATTTTACAAAACTTAGAACTTTTAGTATAGAATAGTAAAAAAGATAGATAAGTGCCCAAGCAATTTTGGAATCCCAATAATTTTTTTTGTTTATGGTGGGAAGACTAACAATGTATCCAGTGGAATAAATAGTCCCTGAAATTTACCTTACAGTGTTTGTTATGTGAGGTGATATACACGTGAATCTGTAAATACCAATTCTAACTCTATTTTTATTTTTTTAGACAGGGCACCATTCTGTTGCTCATGTTAGAATGCAATAGGATCATCATAACTCACTGCATACTCAAACTCCTGGGCTCAAGTAATCCTCCTACCTCAGCCTCTGAATATCTGGAACAACAGGGGCATGCCACCATACCCAGCTCAGGTTTTTTATTTCTTGTTCAGGTTAGGTCTTCCTATTACGTAGGCTGGTTGGTGTCAGACTCCTGGTCTCAAGTGATTTTTCCACTTCACAAAATACTTAAGATTATAGATGTGAGCCACAATGCCTAGCCCATAATTCTAAATCTTAGTATTATCCTTTTTTAAAATATTCAATTTTTTTAATTTGAAACAAATTTTCTAGTTTGACAAAAAGTCACGTAGTCAACAAAATAACTATCCTATCTAACATATATCAAGTGTTGGGATAGCTAATAAAAATACAAAGATGAAAAAGACACAGTTAATTCTAGGGAAACTTGATGTACTAAACACATTAATTTGTTTATTTCCATTCTGATAACTCCATTGTAAAAAGTAGTTAATTTATATTGCCAACACTAAAAGACTGTTCACACTCACCTCATAATTGGTAAGGCATGGAATTGAAAATGAGATGTTTGTTTGAAAATCTACATAAGATGATCAAATGGGTTTTATCTCAGGAATGCAAAGATAGTTCAACATACATGAAACAATAAATGTGATTCACCACATAAACAGAGTTGAAAACAAAAATCATAGGATTGTCTCAATAGATGAAGAAAAAGCATTCAAAACAATTCAGCAACCTTATTGACAAAACCCTCAACAGACTAGGCATAGAAGGAACCACAGTGAACGTCATACTGAATGGGGAAAAGCTGAAAGCATTCCCCCTCAGGTCTGGAACAAGACAAGGGAGCCCACTGTCACCACTTCTATTCAGTATAGTACTGGAAGTTCTAGCAGAGCAACCAGGCAAGAGAAGGAAATAAAGGCATCCAAATTGGGAAAGAGGATACCAAACTATCCCTCTTTGCTGTTGATACAATCTTGTATCTAGAAAACCCTAAATATTCTTCCCCAAACCCCTAGAATTGATAAATAAAAGTAAAAAAAGTTTCAGGTTACAAAATTAATGTGTGTAGATAAGTAGCATTTCTATACGTAAATAACAGTCAAGCTGAGAATCAAAACAAGAACTCAATGACATGTACAATAGCTCCAAAAAATAAAAATAAAAGCACCCAAAAGAATACTTAACCAAGGAGGTGAAAGCCCTCTGCAAGGAAAACCATAAAACACTGATTAAAAAAACCATAGATGACACCTGGATTAGAAGAATTAATCTTGTGAAGAGATTACTTTCCAAACTGATATAGGTATTCAATGCATTTCCCATCAAGATACCAAGGTTATTTTTTTTCACAGGATTTAAAAAAATATCTAAATTTCATATGGAATCCCCAAAGAGTGGAAATAGCCAAAGCAATCCTAAAGAAAAGAGAACAAACCTGGAAGTATCACATTACCCTACTTCAAATTCTAAGCAAAAACCAACAAATCTGAAAGCATTACTTTAGCCAATCTCAAATTATACTATAAGGCAATAATAACCAAAACAGCATGATTGGTATAAAAATAGAGACATAGAACAATGAAACAGAATAGAAAATCCAAAAATAAAACCATAGAGCTACAACCGATTGATTTTGACAAAGTAGACAAAAACACACACTGGGGAAAAGACATTCTATTTAATAAATGATGCTGGGAAAATTGGATAGCTATATGCAGAACAATGAAACTACATATCTCTCATCATATACAAAAATTAACTCAAGATGGATTGAAGACCAAAATATAAGATCAGAAACTATAAAAATTTTAGAAGTAAATGTAGGAAAACTCTTCTGGACATTGGATTAAGCAAATAATTTGTGTCTAAGATTTCAAAAGCAAAAACAGCAACAACAAAAATTTTAAAAAGGAACCTAATTAAGCTAAACTTTTTCTGCACAGCAAAAAATAATCAACAGAGTAAACAGACAATCTACAGAATGGGAGAAAGTATTCACAAACTATACATTATTAAAAGTCCAAAAACAATGGTGTGGATGCATTGAAAAAGAACACTTACACACTGTCGGTGGGTAAAAGGTAAATTAGGGCAATCTCTATGGAAAACAGTATAGAGTTTCCCTAAATAACCAAAAGACCTATATTTGATCCAGCAAACCCTCTTTGCCCAAAGTTAAAGAATACATTTTACTAAAAAGACACTTGCACTCTATTACCAAGTCTACAGAAACAAGAAGTATTATAAGAAAGTACTATGAATGTTTATAGTCAAACAATTTAGTTAACCTAGATAAAATTTTTAGAAACACAAAACTTGTCAAAGATAAAACATAAATAAATAGAAAATTGAAAAGACCTATAACTGGTAAGGAGATTGAACTAATAGTAAAAAGTCTTTAGAGAAAGAAAGTCCTGGGACTGATGATTTCTCTGGCAAATTATAGAGAAATTTATTAACACCCATCCATCTGAAAATTTTCTAAATAAGTGAAAAGGAACACTTTTAACTCATTCTATGAACCCAGCATTACCTTGATACCTAAAACCAAAGTCAGTGTAAGAAAAGAAACCTATAGACCAACATATATTATGAACATTGCTACGACCTCAACAGAATTCTATCAAACTGAATTCAACAGCATGCTTAAAGAATTATATGCCATGGCCAAGTGCAGATTTATTCACAGAATGAAAGAATGGCCCAACACAGGAAAATTCCTCAATGCAATCACCACATTAACAGAATTAAGGAAACACAGAGAGAGAGAGAGACATAATCATCCAAATTAATGCAGGAAAGGCATTTGATAAAATTCAATGTGCTTCATAATAAAAACTCCCAACAAAATAGGAATATAAGGAAACTACTTCAACATAATAAAAGTTATATATGAAATGTGTACTCTGAACATCATTTTCAATGGTGAAAGAATTTAAGCTTTTCTTCAAGATAAGGAACAGGCAGGGAAGCCTTCTTTAACCACTCCAATTTAACACTGTACTGAAAGTTTTAGCCAGTGCAAATTTAGGCAAGAAAAAGAAATAAATTCCATCCAAATTGTAAAGAAAGAAGTAAAATTATCTCTGTTAGCAGATGATATACAGGCAATCCTACGGATTACACACACACACACACACACAAATGGTAGTACTAATAAATTCATCAAAATAGCAGGCTACAAAGTGAAAATGCTAAATCAGTTGTATTTTTATGTACTAACAATAAAAAACCTGAAAAAGAAACTAATAAAACAATTTTATTTACATTAGTACAATAAGGAATAAAAAACTTAGAAATTAACTAACCAAGAAGGTAAAAGACAATGAAAAGTAGAAAACATTGCTGAAAGAAATTGATGAAAACATGAATAATGGAAAAACATCACATGTTCATGAATTGGAAGACTTAATATTGATAAGATGTAATGCTACCCAAAACAAAGTATATATTCAAAACAATCTCTTTTTTAAAAATCATGTTTTCTTCACAAATAGAAAAATCTCATCCTATAATTCTTACATAATATTTTCTTTTCTCTGTTTCACCTTGAGAGAATAAGAGTTGTCTTGGGCCACTTATTAAATACACAAACACTTAGGAAAGCTGATTGGCATTAAAAGGTCTTGGTATACTTTTCCTGGTATCCAACACAGTCGATAAGCAAAACATTCTTCATTCTCCTAAATAAACAAGCTAGATTAATTGTAAATCCATAAAAGGAAAAAACTGTTGGCTGCTACCTCACAGTTTACACAAAGGTCAATTCCAGGTGAGTACTTATTCTAAATAGGAAATGTAAATAGCCCCCTGTGAAAAAACTCAAGATGACAGAAAAAAATATTTTTATGAATTTGGGATAGTTACAATTTTCTAAGTCAAAAAAGCACTGGACATAGTAGAAAAAGTTGATAAACTGGACTACATTAAAATTACGAACTCTTATTTAACCAAAGATTCTGATTCCATTAAGAGATGAAAGCAGCAATTAGAGATAGAGAAAGTAATTATAACACATTTATTGGTAATAGACATACTGAGAGTATATACAAACACTGACATATCAGTAACAAAAATGTAATCCAGTAAAAATATGGCAAAAGAAAGAAAAAAAACCAACAAATAGCCATGTGAGAAAGAAGATACCCAAATGCCCAGTAAATATACGAACAGGATCTCAATTTTATCAATCATCTGGGAAATAGACATTAAAGCATGCTACACTTTGGCATACTACACTGCCAATACTACACTTTAATAGGATGTGGAATATCTGCAACTCTCATACAGTACAAGTAGGAGTGAAGATTTATGCCTCAATTTTGGAAAACTTATTGGTAGTCTTCACAAAATACATACACACACATTTGGACCCAGCAATTATACATATCTTACAAATGCGTCATACATGTGCAAAAAAATACATGCATAAATAAAAATATTCATACCAGCATTATTCATAATACACAACACTGGAAATAACCTGAGTTCATCACCTATAGAATGGATATATAAGTTATGGTAAACTTGTATAATATGGAATTTAATATTACATAACATTGAAAACAAACCAACTGTGCTAGATGTAATAATAATGAATGTATTTCACAAACATACACTTGTGATGAAAGAAGCCAGACTCAGAAAGGTTAGAAAGATATGACTCCATTAATAGGAAGTTTAAAACAAGCCAAACTAATCTACGGTATCAAAACCTCAGAGGAGTGATTATCTGGGGGAGGGGAAAGGGGCAGAGATTGAAAGAGGGCATGAAATGGCATGAGGGAGAGCATTTCATTTCTTAAGTTGGTGGTGGTAACATGCTGTCTTCACTCTGTGACTCTATCACGATTCTTTGAGCTTAAACACATACAATTTACACATTTTTGTACTTCAGTAAAACCTTACAAATGTCCAAAAACAATAGCAGAAAAAAATTAAATAATAAAAGTATTATAAATGAAATTGAGAAAATCTTCCAGAAAGTTGAAAAGAAAAAATGAAAAAACAAATACAATCAATTTAAAAAATAAAGGTTCAACCTATCAGGAATTCTCTAAGGGAGAACAAAGGGAAAAGAGGAATGTATTTTATTTGTTTTGTTCTGTTTGACTTTGTTTTGTTTGTAGAGACAGAGTCTCACTTTATCACCCTTGGTAGAGTGCCGTGGCATCACACAGCTCACAGCAACCTCCAAATCCTGGGCTTAGGCGATTCTCTTGGCTCAGCCTCCCAAGTAGCTGGGACGACAGGCACCTGCCATAGGAATGTATTTTAAAAATAATATTGAGAGAAGAAAGTTTCCCAGAAGAGAAGAAAAAAAAAATCAAGGGTTTTTACTATGAGAACAAACCTACTGCAGATAAAATCACTGTAAAATTTCAGAAGGTAAATAATACAGAGAAGATTGTGAAGGACTTCTTGGGACAGAAGAAGATTTATGTACGAGATTTGAAACGTGAAATAGTATCATACTTCTGAATCACAGACCATCAAATCAAACCTCATGTAAACTTGCTTGCCCAGGAAAAATTATCAGGACCACACAAAATCGCATGTCCTTTACTTGAGAAACTAAAGAAAAATGTGTAGCCAGAAACAAAATGAAAGTATATAGCAGCAAAGAGGATAACCCTGAAAATGGGACACAGGACACTCTTCCATGAGAAGAGTGTTATGGAGGGAGGGGCAAGATGGGCGACTGGAAGCAGCTTACGACAGAGGCTACTGTCCAAAAGGAAAGATAACCACCAGAAGCTGCCCAATTGAGCTGAAGACTGGGAGCCCAGCTGAGAGAGAGAGAAAGAGATAACTGCAGGTCACCTCTGCTGAGGCAAGCTGCGACTGCAAGAAACCAAGCTTCAGGCAGAAAAACTGAACTAAAGTTTTCCACCATTCTGAACTTCCAGGACACCCTTCCCCCCTTACCTGACGCACCAGAAGCCTGACGTCTGCTGAAAATGAGGGAAGAGGACTTGTGCAGCGCCCACCCTCCCTGTCTGCCAGTCAGGTGGCCTGCCAATTAAGAGACTCTGGGGTGCCACCAAGCCACCGCCAGCCCCCAAGCCAAGGACTCCACCTGGAACTGTGGGGCTCCACTCTACCCCCACCAATCCCACCATCCGCTGTGGACAGGGACTCCACCA
>CAUYRH010061540.1:27500-47840 GCA_963574655.1 Perodicticus potto | reverse complement strand
CGTCCTTCGTCACATTCACGGCGAACCCAATGTCCATTGAGGTGGGCACAAATTCCATTCAGCACTTTGCTTGAAAATCGATAATTTTCCCACTGTTGAGTGTAGAACTTTAGTACACTCTCATCCATCAAATCTTCTCCCTCCTTGAGAAGATTTGTCAAGTAATTTTTCAAAAATTCCTTAAGCTGTTTGTACAATTTCAGGCCAACAAACTGAGCTCCTCCAGGCGTCTGCCCCTTTTTGGATTTAGAGGGAGGGACTCCAGCTCCTCGCACTTGGTTTGACTGGTGTACTCTAGTACAGTAGTTATAAACATGGGTGTAGAGCTCCGTGTATCTGGACTTGGCCGTGCTTTGTCGGGTGTACACCTGCTGTATGCCAGCTCTGAGGGTCATCCCAGATCTGGTCCAGGCCAATCTGTTTCAGGCCGTGAGGGTTCTGGCTCCTGGTTGACGACATTATGAAGTATGGTCTAAAGTCGTCCAGTGCAGCGATCTTTATTCAAAATATAGCTAGTTCTCCATTAGATGAAAATACACAGTACCATTCCAAATGTGTTCACAGCAGCTCAGAAAGGGTGTCCTTCAAGTGTAGAGAATGAAAATCTCATTGCAGGCAAACCCGCATTTCCCTGGTGTCTGAAAGGCTCCGGCGACAACTCCGCCCGGTCGCCGGGCCTGGCCCCCAGCGAAAACCCGGTCCCGCCAAGGTATGGCTGCGTCCCTCAGCCACTGGGGCTGCCCTGCCTGGAGCTGCGGGTGACAGGGCGCTCGCCTCCTCCTCCTGCCCTGCCTGCCCAGCCCTCCTCCCGCCGCCGCCTCTACCACGCAACCTCCGCCCTGTCCTTGTTTCTGTTTAAATCCTTATTTTTTGTATTATAAAGACATTTTCACCTTTGGTTTTTACTGTTGGGGATTCATTGAGCGTACAAGGAACAAGGTTACACTGATTGCATTTGTTAGGTAAAGCCCTCTTTTCACATTTAGTTTTTAACATTTTAGGATATGAGAGAGAGTTACACTTTTAACGCATAAGCACAAATAAAAGAATTAAAAACACTCATATAGATAGGGAATTAATACTACCTATGTGTAATGGGCATCCTCATTTTCCTTTATAA
This sequence comes from Perodicticus potto, assembly GCA_963574655.1. NCBI lineage: Eukaryota > Metazoa > Chordata > Mammalia > Primates > Lorisidae > Perodicticus > Perodicticus potto. Next base: position 46,720 of record CAUYRH010061540.1, on the reverse strand, counting down.
AATTTGGGCAAAGATCACACATTATACAAAGCAAAACTCAGTAATTTTTATAATGCAGTATTTTAAAAGATTTGGATTATTTGTATTGTTGTATTATTTTTGTTTACTTATTTTTCAAATATTTTCGATCTGATGTTGGTTGGATGAGGAAACCGTAGATTTAGAGGGCCAACTGTATATAGTCACCAAAAAAAGGAAACTAAAAATATATTTAAGTTAGATGGTATCTCCGTGTGGTTTTAATTTGCATTTCTCTAATAATTAAGGATGATGAGCATTTTTTCAAGTGTTTACTGGCCATTTGTCTGTCATTTTTAGAGAAAAATCTATTCATCTCTTTCCCCCATTGATGTATAGAATTATTGGTTTTTTTTCTTGTAGATTAATTGAAATTCTGTATAGATCCTGGATATTAAACTTTTGTCAGATTCAAAATATGCAAATATCCTTTCCCATTGGGTAGGTTGTCTAATTGCTTTGGTTGTTATCTCCTTGGCTGTACAGAAGCCTTTACCTAGGCCAATATCTTTCAATGTTTTTCCAATTCTTTCTTTGAGGATTTTTATCATCTCATGCCTTAAATTTAAATCCTTTATCCGTCTCGAATCAATCTTTGTAAGGGGAGAAAGGTGCACATCCAGTTTCAGTTTTTTACATATGGATATCCAATTCTCGCAGCACCATTTATTGAATAGGGAGTCTTTCGCCCAGGGAACACTCTTGTTTGGTTTATTGAAGATTAGACAGCTATAAGTTGTTGGTTTCATTTCCAGGTTTTCTATACGATTCCAAGTATCTATGTCCAAGATTTTCCCATTTCTTTATCAATATTTACTTGGTCTGCTGTGCTTCTCACAGTCAGCTGACAAATTTGACACAATTTGATGAAGTTTTGCAATGTTCTTGTCAGCTGTGCTTGTTACTGGCCGCCCTGACCTCTCTTCATCAGAGACACTTTCTCCCGCCTCGGAAAAACGTTTAGCCCACTTGTACACCGCCGTTTCCTCCATGGCATTATCGCCATAAACAAGAACCAACATGTCCCAGATTTCACTTCTACTCCTGCCAAGTTTAACAAGAAATTTAATACTTGCTCATTGGTCTAATTCAAGCTCCGACATTTTCATGTTGACACACAAAAACACACCACTAAAATGAACGTCACTCAGTGTGACAATGCCACACCTCAGCACAGACACAGCAAGGTTATGAGACCTTACTGAGTGGTCTGCACAGTGCTGACAGTGCAAAAGCATGGTGGCAAGTTCACAAACTTAGTTGTCAGTATTTGTATATTTTCAGAAAGACCACCAGAGAGTTGAAGATCCCTCTATCACTTCCTATCAGGGGAAACAACAGCCATGTAATGTCACTGCTAATCTTGATCTTAATCTCTTGGTCAAGGTGGCGTGTGTCAGATTCCTCCACCAAGATGGAACTCCTTTCCTATCCTCGTATTTGATAATGAGTCATTACACTTCAAAAATGGGGACATTCCTATCTACCTCCTAGAAGGTATACGATCATATATATAAGTTTTTAATTTGTTTTGTTTTTTACATCAGTTCCACATCAGACAGTTAGCTTCATAGTTGGTGGATGGCTCCGGAACGTAGGGACCTCTTAACGTCTGCACCCCCAGAATTAAGCAAGATGCTGCACATACCACATAAATGTTTGATTCTCCAATAATAAAGCCATTTCTGTACTAAGTGAAAGTGTCACTTATCACAGCCTTTCAATTTATGAAAGATTATTTCTCCTCAGCTGTTAAATAAAAAGAATTCATCACATTTCAGAAAATTTTAGAGTTCATACTGAACATATTGATCAAATAATTTCATTAAATTTTGAAAACTTGGTTGACTTGGACTATTTCCAAATCCTATAGCTTGAAACTTACTGTTTGATAAAATGTATGAACATAGAAAACTTGGTTTAACAATGTGTTGCTATAGCAACTAAAAATCTAAAGTATATGCCAAATTATTGTTTATAAATAAAGAAATTGACATCAATTTCACTAAAATAAGGTATCTCACTATATCTACTTTATATCTGCATGTTTATATGCAGAGAAAAGGATACATTTAATACCATTTTTGAATAGTTTTCTACCAGTGATTTATTCATAAGTATAAATATAATTAATTTAAATTATGGAGCAGCTCAAAGGTTAATGAAACACATTTTAATGGTGGTAGATTTTGGAGTCCTAACCAATATTTTCCCTACATTGACTATATTTTAAAAAATACAATAAAGTGTGCATATATATATATATATATACACAAACACATACAGACACATAGTAGTATAAACAAAGGCATGTTTCTTCATCTATTAGTATGATATATGCAAATACATATATGCATATGTACATACCTTTGTACACATACAACTGAAAGCCAGGGTGCCTTTCTTTAAGCTATGATAGAGTAAAAGAAATCTATTTTTGTGGAATAAGGATAATCTAAGGAAAAAATTTCTTTTACTTCTAATCTGTGAATAATTTTTAGAATGATCTGAAATAAGGAAAAATTATATAAGTCCCTTTAGGTGATATATTCTGTAATCAATAACCAATGCTCACAGAATAGAAACTAGCTCTATTGTAACAACAATAATTTGTATGTTTAATTATTTATAGGAATACAACAGTTGAATTTCTGAAAATTTTTTCCATAAATATTTCTCACTATAAGTCCAAGCTACTTCATCCTTGCTTCCAGCCATGCCACATAAACCCTTTCATTAGAACATGACTTCACTTATGGGGATTGCTTTCACAAAGGGTCCACACCCCATAATGACTATTACACTTAAGAGATGACTGTGGTAAAACAATAAATACTCCATCTTATTAAGATACATCAGCTATAGCTGTTTTATATTTAGTTTCCCCACAACACATTACAGTTCAGGCAGAAACCCAGGGATGCACTCCAGAGAAACACATAATGAGGTCAGATGGAAAATCTTGTCTTGTTTCAGATATGAATTCAATCCATCCTTTCTTTCATGTGAGACAATATTCACAGAAGGAACTGCCGCTGACAAGCTTTAACTTCACTGACACTGAAAATCTTTTCTCCTCAGTTGGTGCTTTTAGCCTTCACCTGAAAAAAAAAGAAAAATCTATGCCGAATAATATTAGCGATAGCCATGGATTAAAAAAAATCTTATGTCTGTTTATTCATTGTTTTTTTTGCTGCATTCCACACACAATAGCCTTGCTAATTTTTGCTTTATAAAATATGAATAATGTAAATCAATGCTGGTTCAGGACATTTTTTGTTGTACTGTCTTCCAAGCCAGGAGTCTTATAAATTGGGCAGAAGAAGTAGAAGATATAATGGTATGGAGTGGGATAAAGAATAAAACAATGATGGTTTTATATTTTCAAAAACACAACTTTGGCATTTAGCTGTCACAGGAGGTTCTTCGCCTAGATGCATGCTGTGTGATTGTGTGAAGTCGGAGCAATGTGTCAAGACCTAGTTTCCTGGTCTTTCATCTAACTATCTGAAAAAGAGCTAAAGAAATATCTTAGCATTATTTGAATTAAAATTACTAATTTTAATTAGTCTTTTCTTTGCACATTAAATATAATTCTGTGCTTAATAATAAAAAAGAAACTAGAGCAACCTAAATCCAGTTATTGAGTTGCCCTTAAGAAAACAGAAAACACACCTGATGCAAACACAGGCTTTGTTAGAAATCACAAAGCTTGGTATGGAAAGATGCTGTAAAAGGTTAAAAATATTAATGTTTCTTTGAATATATATTCTATGGTTCAGAAGAGATCTGCGTATGAAGCTTTTGTCCTGTAAAAATGTATCTAATCATAGAGTTCTCTTGTGATATTCCTACCTCATTTAGCTTTGCTGTGTCTTTGTTACTTTGTGAGGAACATGTTCAGAGGGATGGAATAAAAATAAACAAAAGCTGATAAATCAGCATGGCTCCTGCATTTCTACATTAAGCCTGAGAGTCTTAATTTAGCTTTTAGGAGGCCACTATTCTAGCCCAACCCTGGGGAGTTGGTCCTTGCCCTCTTAGTGCTTTTGCTTCTTCATTTATAGAAAAAGGTAAAACTATGCTCTCTAAAGTTCTTTCTAGAATGCTCTATTTTTAAAGCATCTTAACTCTAGTGATAGAGGGTTTTTTTTTTTTTTTTTCTGAGTGGAAAACCAAAGTAGAAATCACTTTTTCCTGAACTCTATTCTGTGCGGACAAATATTGATGGTGACTTACTTAATCTCCCTGCGTTAACAAGACCTGTTTCAAAGGGGAGTGCTGTGGTCCCACCCTCCCCAGCCAAACTCCTTTTGATGTTTAATTGTCATTGTAACAGCATTGTCACGTGGGGCCTGTAAGAGCTAATTAGAGCATGAGGTCTCCACCCTTATAAGGGGATTAATGCTATTGTCCCACAAGAGGTTTCGTTATCACTGGAGTGGACTCCTGATAAAAGGGTACACTTGACCTCATATTTCCCCTCTATCTCATGCCATTGCTCGTTCTTCCATTGCACAGTGAGGACCTTGCCAGATATTGAACCCATGCCCTTGAACTTCCTTGAGCCAAATAATTTTCTTTCCTTTATAAATTGTTCAGTCGTGGCATTTTGTTATAGCAGTAGAACATGAATTGAGATGGGGTAACTTACTATCTCCTACACAATATGCCTTATCAGTTCATTTTACTATCAATTCCTTTTGTCATCCTGAATATAATTTGAAGATGTCGGTTTTTCCCAAGCCTCATTGAGAATATTCTTGACCAAATGGTTTAGTTTTAATACTTGATTATAATTAGCTGCTTTTGAATCTGCCTACTTTTGTAGGAAACCAAAATCAGTATAAAAACATAATCAAGAACTGAGAATGAATGGAAGAATTGGGTGATATTTGGGAAGAAATCTAATTTTAAACATATATCTAATATTTTCTACTTAATGACATGCCAGATGTGAAAATTGTCTGCATAGGCCTTGATATTCAGTAGGTGTTCAATAAAAATGGAATTAATAAATACATATTAAATACAATAAAGGCATATATCAATAAATAGAAAAGTAAAAACAAGTAGGAAATACACTTTGTAAAAGACAAAATTTGTGGTCCCTTCAATTTAAGATAAGTTGTAATTAATTTTTATAAATTTTAATTATATTTTTTATTCCTTTTTTTAAGGACATAGTCTTGCTCTTTTACCCAGGCTGAAGTGAAGTAGCATGGTCATTATCCACTATAATCTCAAACTCCTAGGCTCCAGTGATCCTCCTGCATCCTAAAGTGCTAGATTATTAGCATGACTCTCTATGCCCTGGATGTAACCCATTTTTACTGTTAAATTTATGGTATGATCATAATAGTTGACTCATATCAGGGTTCACAGAATTTTGAAATATACCATTTGCTGTCAAATTAAAAGTGTACCATTTTCTTTATAAAAATTCAAGTAATTAAAATAGTCATAAAGCACAAATTTATATCTACTTGACATAACAGTTATTCCTGGACCACTATCTAAATAAATGTTCTCTCTTCATTAGGCATTTTTCCATAAGTATATATGTACACACACACACACACACACATATACACATATGTACATATTAATGCATATTTTTATGTGTAGTAAATTATATTACCCTTAATTTTTTATTATGGTAGAATATATATAATATAATATTTGGTATTTTAATCATTTTAAGGGTATAGTTCAGGGGCATTAAATATACTATGTCTGACAATTAAGTTCATGAACTTACCACTGTGTGCTTTTGTTGGCAGCACGGTACAAATAACTCACTGAGGTGTGATAGATAACCGTGATATACCAGGGTCTCACAATTGTGTTCATGTTGACGTGTGATGGTGCCTAGCTGAGTGAGGTTGATTATTGTTATTGTGTGTATTTGTGTTCTGCTTTTTGTATGTTTTTTTGTTCTGTTGTGAGAATGATGGAGTTTGAATTAGAACAATAAGTGTACATTCAATTTCTTCTTATTTTGTGCATGAGTGGAAGTGAAATTTGAGGACATGTTAATCCAAGTTTATTAGGATCATTTCATGTAGAAAATGTCAGTGTACAAATGGACTAACTTTTTTTCCTGAGGGGAGAAAATGTGTCACTGATGAAGAGAGGTCAGGGTAGGCAGTAATGAGCAGAACTGACAAAAATATTACCAAAACTCACCAAATTGTGCATCAAAGTCATTGGCTGACTGTGAGAAGCACAGAAAACCATGTAACATTGATAGTGAAATAGTTAGGAAAATCTTAACTGAAAATCTTGGCCAACAACTTATGGCCCTCACATCAGCACAATGCCTCACAGAGCACGTCTGTGAGGGAGTTTTTAGCCAGTAAACAAATAGCTGTATTGGAACATCCTCCCTACTCAACTGATCTGGCCCCTTGTGACTTTTTTTTTAACCAAGATATAATGAGAAATATTTTAAGGAAGATATGTTGATGACATTTAGAACATCAAGGGGAATACAATGACAAAGGGTACAAACAACAGCTTTGATGGCCATTCCAGAAAAAGAGTTCCAAAACTGCTTTGAAGCACTAGTATTAGCACAGAGCTTCCCCAGGGGGGTACTTCATAGTGATATTCAGCAGTGACCATAGTGACCATGGTGGTATTCAGCAATGAAGTGTGCAACACGTTTTGTAGAATGAGTTTGGGAACTTAATTGTCAGGCTTCATATTCACAACGTTGCACAACCATCACCACTATCTTTTCCCAAACTTTTTATCATCCCTAACATAAACTCAGTAGCCATTAAGCAGCAACTCTATGTTTTTCTTGGTCCACAAAGCATCGTTACTTCTCATCTCCTTTCTGTGTCTTTGAATTTGCCTATTATAATTTAATAAGTGGAGTCATGCAATATTTCTTGTATGGCTTTTTTCATTTCTATTAATATCTTCAATGTTCATCTACATTTAAGCAGGTATAGACAACTTCATTTTTTGTGGCTAAATAATATTCCATTGTGTGTATCATACGTGCAGCACATTTTGTTTATCCATCATCTGTTGATGACTAACACTTGAGTTGTTGCCACCTTTTGACTATAGGGAATGATACTGTAAGGAACATAGACATAGAAGTCTCTGCTTACCTTCAGGTTTTCAATTCTCTCATATGTCTAGGAATGGGATTGCTTATCATATGGTAATTCTGTTTAACTCTATGGAGAATTGCCAAACTATGTTTCAGAGATGCTGCAACATTTTATAGTCCTACCAGCAACATAAAAGGGGGAGTTCTCTATATTTCCACCACCACTTGTTTTTTTCAATTTTTTTTTTTTTTGCAGTTTTTGGCCTGGGCTGGGTTTGAACCCACCACCTCTGGCATATGGGGCCAGCGCCCTACTCCTTTGAGCCACAGGCGCTGCCCTATTTTCAATATTTTTAAATTATAGTCACTCTCAAAGGTATGAGGTGGTATCCTATTGAGGTTTTCATTTCCATTACCATGATGACTGATGTTGGGCATATTTTAATCTGCTAATTGGCTACTTGTGTTTGTGTGTGTGTATGCATATATATATATATATGGGTAAATGTCTACATAAGTTCTTTGCTCATTTTTAATTTTTTTTTGTAGTTTTGTTGTTATTGAGTTATAGGAGTTCTTTATATGAGATCTGTCCATAAACTATCCAGCCATATGTCTCTCTATTTTTCAGAATAAGTGACTAGATACTTTCTGGACAGCCCTTTTATATTAACATTTATCATATATATAATTTTATTTATAAATATATTCTTCAATTTCATAGGCTGTTTTTTTCACTTTCTTCATAAAATCCTTTGCTGCACAAAGGATTTTAATTTAGGAGATGTTCAATTTATGTATTTCTTCATTACTCATGTTCTTGCTTGTGCCTCTCATTTTAGGTCATTGATCCATATTGAGTCTATTCTGTGCGTACTCTGAAGTAGACCTCCACTTTTAATCTTTTGCATTTGTAAATTCCATCGTCTTAACAACAGTTGCCAAAGAGAGTATTCTTTCCCTATTGAATGGGCTTGGTAACTTTATAAAAAATCAGTTGGCCATAGATGTGTTGTTAAATGCTCAATTCTATTCCACTGGTCTATATGTCATTCCTTTTGCCATACCACAATCTTTTTTTTTTTTTTTAATGTTCATAGCAACTTTATTCATAATGGCCCCAAACTGGACACAATGACAAATCCACCAGCAGGCGAATAAACAAATGATAGTATATTAGTATATTCACACTACGGAATACTACTCAACAAGTAAAAGGGAGTGAATTCCTGATACACGCAGCAACATGGGCAAATTCCTTTGTAAATTTTGAAATTGGAAATTATTTGTTCTCCAATTTGGTCTTTTATAAGACTATTTGGCTATTTGAGTACCTCGAAACTTTATCTGAATTCGAGGATAAGATTTTCTATTTCTCCAAAGAAAGCAATTGGAATTTTTTCAACTTTCTTAAGATATAATTGACAAAAATTATATATATTCAAAGTGTACATGGTGGTATTTTGATATATGTGTACATCATGAAATGATTACCATAATCATGTAAATTAATTTATTCATCACCTCGCATAGTTACTTTTTTTTGATGTTGTGATAACACTTAATATATATTATCTTAGCAAATTTCAAGCATCTTTATAAATTATAGTCACCATACTGTATATTAGGTCTTTAAAACATATCCTATAACTATAGTTTATACCTCTTGAGCAATAGTTGTACCCTTTCAATGCCTGGATTATTTCACTTACTATAATATTCTCCAGGTTCATCCATATTGTTTCCAAAGACCGTATTTCCTTTAAAAAAGGAAAAGGCTGGAAAAGTTTCCATTCTATGTGTGTATGTGTGTGTACATATACACAAAAATATTATCTATATTTAAATGACATATATATATATATATATCCACACACACACACAGAGAAGGTGCCAAAAATTATACATGTTTCACAAAGGACAAAACAGTATTAAATTTGTAATATTCAAATCATGTTTGACTTCTGTATCTGTAAGAATTGTTCAATGTGATGTGTATTCCTCCTTTGTCATTGGGATGTATTGAGTATTACAATTTCAATATAATTTTTTACCTTCTTAAAATGTATATATAACATTTTCTTTATCTATTCATCTGTCAAAAGAAAATTCTATAATTTGGCTATTGTAAATAATACTGCAATGAAAATGAGATTACAGATATCTTTCCAAGATACTGATTTTACCTGGAATTGCTCTCTTTTTAATTTTGTGAGGAACCTTCATACGGTTTTGCATAATGGCTTCACTAACTTACATTCCCAGTGAAAGTGTGTAAGAGTTCTCTTTTCTCCAAATCCTCAGCAATACTTGTATAATTTGACTTTTGTTTGTAGCCATTCTAATATCCATGAGGTGATACCTCAATGTGATTTTAATTTGAATTTCCCAGATGATTAGTGATTTTGAGCACTTTTTAACATATCTGTTGGCCATTTGTTTGTCATCTTTGGAAAAATATATGCTCAGGTCCATTGCCCAGTTTTTATTCAGCTAATTTGTTTGTCTTTTACTATTATGTCCTATGGATATTTTTATGTATTAACTCCTTATCAAATATATGGTTTGCCAATATTTTCTCTCATTCTGTGCTATGCTTTTCCATTTTTGTGATTGTTTCCTTTTCTATAAAGAAATTTCATTTGTATATAGTCCTACTTATTTATGTTTGCTTTTGTTGACGGTGTTTTTGGTGCTATATCCAAAAATTCATTGCCAAGACCTAGGTAAAAGATCTTTTTACCTATGTACTCTCCTAGAAGGTTTTAGTATTGGATATTATGTTTAAAACTTCACTCTATTTTGAGTTAAATTTTGTGTATGAAATATGATTGAGATCTGATTTCATTCTTTCCATGTCAATACCCAGTTTTCCCAACACCATTTATAAAAGAGAATTTCCTTTTCCTATTGTGTATTCTTGGCACCTTTGTCAAAAATTAGTTGAAATCATATGTGTATAATTCTTCTTGTACTTTTTTTTTTGAAGATGTCTGTTTTTATGAAGATTCAACACTGTTTTCTTTCCTATATCTTTGTAATATAATTTGCAATCAGTTTTATTTATCACATTCAAGATTGCTTTGCCTATTTGGGGTATTTTACAGTTCTACTCAAATTTTAGGATATTTTTAATAAAAAAAATTTAAAATAAAATAGAAAAGGCTGGAAAAGTTAAAAAAAATTAAAAAGAAAAAAGAAAAGGCTGGAAAAGTTTCCATTCTATGTGTGTATGTGTGTGTACATATACACAAAAATATTATCTATATTTGTTATATTATTATCTATATCTATATTAACTATATTATCTATTTGTTAAATATCATCTATAATTGTTATTGGAAGTTTGATATGAATTGCATTAAATACGCAGATCACTAGGAAATATAAACATTTCGACAATCTTACTTCTTATGAACATGGGATTTTTTTTCTTTATTTTGTGTCTTCTTTCTCGCATCAATGTTTTATAGCATTCAGTGGTCAGGTATTTCACATTCTTGGTTGAAATTATTCCTACATATTTTTTTTCTGATGTTATTGTAAATGTTTTCTTAATGTTTTCTTAATTCCCTTTTTGGGTAGTTTATTTTTAGAGAACAGAAACACAACCAATCTTTGTATACTTTGATTTTGTACTGTACTCTGAAACTTCACTGAGTTCACTTATTAGAAAAAGAATTTTACTTCTCCCTGTATTTTTTGGTTGTCTTTACTTCTTATTCTTGTTTAATTGTTCTACTGTGTTCAATTGAAGTGGCAAGAGTAGGTATCTTTGTCTTGTTCCTGATTTTAGAAGAAAATATTTTAACTTTTCATCCTTGAGTATAATGTATATGTCCTTTATTGTGCTGAATTACATTCCTCCTATACCTAATCTGTTGAGCAATTTCATCACAAAATACTTAATTTTGAATTTTGTAAAATACTTTTTCTGCATTTATTGAGATGACCAACTGATTTGTGTTCATTATTCTGTTAATGTGGTTGAAATTTTGAATAGGATTTTACTCAGTCTTTTGAGAGAGTGTGTGTGTGTGTGTGTTTCATCCTAAAAGGCTGTTGAATTTGTTATATGTCCATTTCTGAATTAGTTGAGATGATCATATTTTTCCCTGTGTTCTATTAATGTGTCCTCTTAAACTGATTAATTTTATTATCTTCAACCCCCTTTCCATTCCTTGAATAAATTCCCCTTGGCCATGGTGTATAATCCTTTTACTATGCTTTTAAAATTAGATTGTTAGTATTATTTTATTGAAGATTTTTATATCTATATCCATAAGCATTACTTTTCTGTAATTTTTTTCTGATTTTTTAAATCTGACTTTAGGATCAGGGTAATGCTGGCCTTGTAGAATGAGCAAGAAAATGTTTCCTCCTCTTATACTTATTGGAAGAGTTTGAGATAGATTAGTATTAATTTTTTAGATGTTTGCTATAATGTACCAGAGAAGCAATTTGATTCTGGACTTCTCCTTTATTGAGAATTTTTTGATCTCTGGATTGCTGATTCCATCACTTTTACTTGTTATAGGTCTGTTAAGATTGTCTATGTTCTCTTGAGCCAGTTTGGTAATTTGACAATAACTTTTAATTTATTGTCATAGTATATTGTCACAACATTTTCTCATAACCATGTTTATTTTTATGAGTTGAGTGGTAAGGTACCCACTTTCATTTCTGATTTATTTATTTATTTATTTATTTATTTAATCTTTATTTAGTCAGTATTTTTGATCTTTTCAAAGACCATCTTTTGGTTTCACTGTTTATGTGTGTGTGGTCAGACAAAATAGTTTGTATGAATTTAATGTTTTTAAGTTTATTAAGGTTTGTTTTGTGGTCTAACATACTGTCATTCCTGAAGAGTGATACATATGCTCTTGAAAATTCCTATCCTGTTGTTATTAATTGGAGTGTTTTATATGTGTTGCTAAGTCTTGTTTATTTATAGTGTTCAAATTCTCCATTTTGTTATTGATTTTATGTCTTCATGTTTTGTTCATTATTAAGAGTCATATATTAAAGTCTCCCACTATTAGTGTAGAATTATCTTTTCTCTGTTCAATTCTATTAATATACATATATTTCATATATTTTTAGACTCTGTTATTTGCTGCTTGTATGCTTATAATTTTTGTATCTTCTTGATGAATTGACACTTTTCTCAATACATCCAGATTGACTTGTGGACAATACATGTTCAAACTTACATGCAAAATTTCCTGTGCCACTGCCTCTCCCACTGCTGAGAAAGTAAGACCAAACCCTCCTTTTCCTCTACCTCAGTCTATTTAATGTCAAAATGAGAAGATACATTTCCATTTAATGAATACTAAATATATTTTCCCTCATGATTTTATTAATAACATTTTGATCTCTCTAGCTTAATTTATTATGAGAATACTGTATGTAGTGAATACAACGTATAAAAATTGTGTTAATCAAGTATTTATGTTACTGGTAAGCCTCCTATAAACAGTAGATTATTAGTAGTATATTTTTGGTAAATTGAAAGTTACACTTAAATTTTTAACTCTACCAAGGGTGTGGGGACCAGCACTCTCAGCCCCTATGTTGTTAAAGGGCCAACTGTAATTTTGTTTTCTTTCCTTTAACAAGTTTTCTATTAAAGCATATTTGTCTTATAGTAAGATATCCATTCAAATTCTCTTTTAGCTATTATTACACTAAATACCATTCTTAGCCTATTTATGTCTTGGATTGAAAGTGAGTTTCTTGTGGATGTCATAAGTTGAATAATTTTTTTAAAAATTTGTCATAAGTTCAATATTGTTTTTAAAAATCTGCAGAATTTAACCTATTTACACTTAATGTAATCCTTGATAAGAAATAACTCACTTCCATTTTGCTTTCTTCCTATATCCTATACCTCATTTCCTCCATTATTGCCTTCTTTGTTTGTTTGTTTGTTTATTGTAGACTACTAAAACCACTGAACGCTAAACTTCAGTTAGTAGAAAATGAGATCCAAAAAGGGACAAATGAGCTGAAAAATCATTTTAATTACAAGAAGTGTTAAACCTTCATTTAGTATTTGAAACTAATGCAAACCAAATAATCAATTGGTCCTAATATAATCATAATGATGTTAATGATCAATTTGGAGGATGTTTAAAAATAAGGTATAACTTAAAAGAATATAAAACAGTAACCAGTATAATGAATTTGGGTTGATTAATGCTAAAATATATTATTTTGTTTGTACTATTCAAGATTTAACTAAAGGTACAAAGTACATTTTTACTTTACAAAAATTATAAATTAATAGTGAATACTTAATAAAAATAGAACATATAATTTACATCTATTGAATAGATAAAAAAGTACTTAAATAAATATTTTTTACAGCCAGCTGAAGTCAAGAAAAAAAAATGCAAAATCAAAGATAGATGAAGATCAGGGTATATTTTTAAAAAATAAATTTTAGTAATTCACTTGTTACAATTAATATAAATTGATTTAGTATTTAGTCTTTTACACTAGAAATTTTCAGATTATATTTAAAATATATAACATACAAAAATTGCATTAAGTTTCTATCACTGCTATAATAAATTACCACAATTACATGATCCTAAAGGTCATAAGTCCAGTACAACTCTCACTAGGCTAAGGTCAAGACATGTAGAGCCACATTTTTATTTTTATTTTTTTATTTTCTGGAGGCTCTAGTGGAGAATCATTTTTCTTACCTTTTCTATCTTCTGGAGGTTTCTATATTTAATGGGTCATGGCCTATTGCTCACTCTTGGAAGTTGGCAATAGCCAGTAAAATCCCACTCTTGTTGCACATCTGACCCTTTTGCTTTCATTATTTCTCTCTGACTATTGCCAGGGAAGTTTTTCTGCTAATAAGGAATAACAAATTTAAAGTGAATTTACCCAGATAAATCATAATAATCATCCTGTCTCAAGATCCATAATCTCAACCACGTATTGCTCTTGCCACATATAGTAGCATATTCATGGGTTCTAGAGATTAGAATGTATAAAGCTTTGAGACCATTATTCTGCTTACACTAACCTTAGTTGCATATGAAAGGGTAACTAAGCATCATGACAGAAAATTTGAAAGCATAGGTATAAAAACTTACACTGGGTCAATATGGGTCAAAATTGTGTTGGTGTCACCATAATATTATTAGATAAAATTCAGTGTCATTTTAAAGGAATTAAGGAAACGTACCTATTTTCTCCATTTTATTGAGGCTGCAATTTAAGTAGAAGTCTCAATTTCATCTGTTCACCTGAAACAATATAATGGCAAGTTAAGTGCTTAGAAATGATGGGCCAGATAGACATGTGTGGCATCAAAGCAATATGAGCACCCATTGCATTCAATAAACAGTTAGGAGCTGCAAGACATCCTAATGCTAGTTATTATAAGTAGCCATTACTATGTACATCCAAGTCAATTATTAAAATTTGATACATTTATAGATTTTAAAAGTTTACATTTTCTTAAAATTTTCATAATATTGCTATCACCTACCATGTAATTATTATATCAATATATTTACCCTTAATATCTTCAGGGATATTCATCCTCTTTAGGTTCCCTAATTGGAAAGAATTCTCTAACCCTAAGATTTAGTTGCTTCCAAAATAATGAGATAGGGTTTAAAGCATTCATTAAAAGCTTAACAAAGTTCTCTTCTTTATCACTTTAGATTTTGTTTCGAATTGTTAAAATGAAGTATTGAAGATCAAATAAAACTTGTCAAGAGCATCACACAATTCGTAAACTTGTGTGAAATGGTGGGATACAGATGACTATATCTGCACTTCCCCTATGGAAGTAAATTCTATTATTATTTTCTATCAGAAACCCATAGGGGTTTCCTCAAGGCCCCAATATCACTAGTGGTGCCAGATCTTCTAATTTACTGGAGAATATTAACATATTCATGGTTTTGTCAGTACTTCTCTTTTCCCCCTTGTTATCTATTCATGTGGAGAAAATGTGTTCCCTCCTCTCTGTCTCCTCTCTTCTTGTCTCTTTTTCTCTTCTCCCCTCACTCTGCAAGTACGTTGGTGTATACCTATTTCCAGACATTTACACATTTAAATATATTCATATACCTACACACTTATACTATATGTATCATACACACAATGATTTGAGAATGTATCTGCTAAAATTAAATAATTAAAACAATCCTAAGGATTGAAGATCAAATATTTAAATCTTTCACAGAGCCAAGAATGACTTCAGATTCCTCAAATCAACTTGAGATTTTAAACATTTTTAACTAGAATATTTGAAGCACACTGGTTCATATTACCTTTCTTCTAACCTATTAAAAGTTATATTTTACTATATTTTTAAAGAAATTGTCTCAGTTCATTTAATGTAATTATAACAAAATACCTGAAACTGGGTAAGTAATAAAGAAAAAGTGGTTAATTAGTAAGAGTCCCCTGGGCTGGCAAGTTCAAGGGCACATTGCTTCCTCTCATGACAGAAAGGGGAAGGGCAGGTAGGTACATGCAAAGAGATCACATGGTGAGAAAGGAAGCACGAAAGAGCAACCAAGGAAACCAGACATTTTTAACAACTAATTCTCAGGAACTAATCCTCTCCTCTCAGAACAACAATTCACTCACCCTTGTGGGAAGGCATTCACTACTACTTGTGAGCGATCGACTCCATGACCAAATACCTTCCACAGGGCTTGATTTTCCAACACTGCTCTATTGCGGATCAAATTCCAACATGTATTTGGCCAGGAACAAACTGCAACCAAACCTTAGCAGTCTGTTTCTGGACTCCCCAAACTTATGTACTTTTCAAATACAAAAATATGTATTTTTTATTATTAAATCATAGCTGTGTGCATTAATGCAATCATGGGGTACAATGTGCAGGTTTTATATACAATTTGAAATATTTTAATCTACTGGTTAACATAGCCTTCACGGTATTTTCTTAGTTATTGTGTTAAGACATTTATATTCTACATTTAGTAAATTTCACATGTACCCTTGTAAGGTGCACCATAGGTGTGGTCCCACCAGTTGCCCTCCCTCTACCCATCCCCTCCTGTCCTCCCTTTCTTATCCCCTTTCCCCATATTCTTGGACTATAATTTGGGTTGTAGACTTCACATGAAAGCTATAACTTGGTTTCATAGTAGGGCTGAGTACATTGGATACTTTTTCTTCCATTCTTGAGATACTTTGCTAAGAAGAATATGTTCCAGCTCCATCCATGTAAACATGAAATAGGTAAAATCTCCATCTTTTTTGAGGCTGGATAATATTCCATGGTGTACATAGACCACAATTTATTAATCCATTCATGGGTCGATGGACACTTGGGTTCTTCCATAACTTAGCAAATATCAAATACAAAATACAATTATTTTATCCCAATAGTTTCAAGAATGTTCACTTGTTTCAGAACCAAAGAGTTCAAAGTCCAGATATGAACTTGTACAACAAAAATAAGTTATTTACTTTCAAGATGTAATGGTGGAACAGGCATAGTGTAGACACTTCCACTCTAAAAGAGTGGTATAGGCCAAAGGAGGAGAGGAGAATTGGCCCTGAAGCACATCAAAAATCCTCTTAGAGTACTAGAATGATTCCTTTTGATTCCATGTCCCACGTCCAGAGCTCATAGGTGTGAGATGTGAGGGCTGGGCTTCCAAGAACTCTGGCAGAAGTCCTCTCCCATGGCTTTGCTGGACAATGACCTTGTGACTGCGTTCATGAGTTAAGTCAAGTGTCTGTGGGTTTCCCAGGTTAGTTTGCACGTTATCAGTGGCTCTGCTACTCTGGGACCCCGGGGGCAGTTCTGCCCCACAGTTCCACCAGGCACTGCCGTGGCAAAGACTCTCCATGGCAGCTCTGGCACCACATTTCCACTCAGGATTGTCCAGCAGAGCTCGTTGCAGTGGTTCCACCCCGTGACAAACTTCCACCTGGGCCTGCAGCTGTTCCGTATTCAATTTGGGATCTCACCAGAGGAAACCACACCTCCACAGCTCTCCGTTCTGTGGCCCTATGAGCTTATGCCGTGTGGAAGCCCCCACCCCGCGCCTTGCTTCCTATTGTCTCTGAAGCCGTGGCACGAGTCACACCTGTGGCTGCCTCAGCCAGGGCTGCTCCAGCTGGAAGGGCCAGGATGTGGAGAGAAGCCTCCCAAGGCAGTCAGGCAGTGGCAGGCTTGTGCCCTGAAACCACCCTGCTTTCCTGAGGCTTCAGGACCTGTGAAGGGAGGGGCAAGCTTGAAGATCCCTGAAAGACTTTCGGGGCCTTTTCCTCCTGTTTTGACTATAAGCACCTAGCTCCTTTTTATTCCCACTAATCTCTCTAGCAAGTGATCTCTCTTAGCCTCTTCTTTAGATTACTTTCCTGGAAACGCTCTTTTATTTCTACCACGTGGCCTGCTTGTGAATTTTCAAATTCTTTCAGAATGCTTTGCTTCCCTTTTAGTTATGATATGTCATCCTCCTTTTCACTATAACTTAGTGTAGCTGTTAAAAGTAACCATGTGGCTTTTTGAGGGCTTGGCTGCTTAGAAATTTCTTCATCTGGCTATGCCCGCCCCTCTCAGAGAAGTTCTGTCCCCCCTGCAGCCTGAGGACAGGCACAGACTGCAGCCACGTTCTTTGCTGTGATGTAACAAGAACCTCCTTTTCTCTGGTTCCCAGTAGGTTGTTCCTCTACATTTCCATTGGAGACCACAGCAGAATGGCCATTATTGACCATATTTCTATTGGCCTTTTGGTCATAACAGTTCAATCAATGTCTGACAAGTTGCGGTCTTTTCCTTGTCTTTTGTCTTTCTGAACCCGCACCAGCATCACCCTAGCATAGATGTCTGGCACTGCAGGCTTGTCTAATACTTTCCTCTACATCTTTCTGCTACTCTTCACTACCTAGTTCCAAATCAGGTTCTCCATTTTAAGTGTCTGTATAATTGATCCTCCCCCCACCACTTCTGGTACAAATTATCTTAGAATTTAGTTTGCTGTAACAATACCTGAGACTGGGTAACTTATGAAGAAAGGAGTTTTATTTACCTTATACATCTTTAGGCCGAGAAGTCCAAGAGCAACTCATGCTGGAAGGCAGAAAGAGAAGATGGGTGCACACAAAGAAATCATATCACGAAAAAGGATGCAAGAGAGAGAAAACAAAGTCATCAGACTCATTCAACATCCTGCTGTCACGGGCACTGATCCAGTCCTGATGGGAGAGAAATCATTCCCTGCTTTAAGAAAGCAGTTAGCTGTTCATGGGGAACTCACCCCCATGACTGAAAGACCTCCCATTAAGCCTCACTTCCCAGCACTGTCACACTGGGGATCAAATTTCAACATGAATTTGTGAGGAGGGGAAAACACGTTAAAATCGTCGCATTAACTATTGCTGTCTTTTGAAAATTTTTGCTATAAAGCAAAATTGAAGTGATGGGAGTCAGACATAACATAAAACTAAATAATGAAACAAAATTATTAGTTAATGCATGATGCATATTATTTATAAAATGAGAGAAGTATACTTTTCATTTTGTGTAGTGTACTTAAAGAAATTAATTATTCATCCTGTCACTGATTATTGAACTTTGGCTTTGTACTAGACGCTATGCCCATCCCAACAGCAGAAAAGGAACAATACACTGTCCTTTCCTTCAAGGAACATAAAGTCAGTAAGAACACAGAAAATAAGCAATCAAATATAAAACTTAAAACGTTGCTAAAACAAACGTGATGCTTAATACAAAAGGAGTGGGTGGAGTAGAGAGTCATGGAAAGTGTCTAAGCAAAGGTGACATTTGAGTGACCTGAAAATTGAAGAGTAAGAAAGTGAAAAAATTGATTATGAGTCCACCACATGCAGATAAAGAAAGTAATTTGTATGACAAACTGCAAATAGTTACTCATAGATAAAAGAGAAATGCTGGTGACTTAGTGATAAGTCTGGAGACAGAATAAAGATATGATCTCATAACCACTACTGGCAAGTTTTGGCTTTTTCCTGTTGGTAACAGTATTGGGAATAGTATGAAAAATAAAGTTCCAAGGGAAACAAAGAAAGCATCAAGGCAGGGCACACCATTAAAATATCCAAGCCCATAAAAGGTCTAATGCCAATA
>CAUYRH010061540.1:0-22500 GCA_963574655.1 Perodicticus potto | reverse complement strand
CTTTAGGGTGCTAGTGTGTTTAAAATGCTGATGCTAATGTATGGAAAACACACCTTGAAAAGGTCTGCTATAAGGTCCTAGTCATTTGATAAAATGTAATTATTTTTTATAATCTTATTGGAAAAATATTAGCCATGTAACAATTTAATGTAAAAAATTTCCAGACTACCATTATGTCCAATGTAATTAGGTATAGAGCATATTTAGCATTTAGTAAATTTTGAGGCAATAATGAAATAATGCCTCATCTCTAATTTTAAATAAATAATTCATTCAACACATATTCCTACCCTATGAACATGCCCTTGGGGTCCACAATGAGTAATACAAACTCTCTAGGGCCAATACACTTATAGATTAGCTGAAAAGATGAATATAATAAATATTATTATATAATATAATATTATTATATTATAACATTATAATATATAATATATAAATAATAAATTTTAAATAAATAAATATGTCAACAAATTAAGTATATTAAATGTGCAATATTATTAGACATGTTAAGTTTTTCTAGGCCATGTCTTCCATATCTATTCAAATAAAGAATGTGGAACTCCCTCTGTGAAGGCAAAAATTTTATTAGCTTTCCTTTTTTTACACCAATTGTATCCATCACTTCACAGAACATATAAGAAGTAGATAAATACGGTACATCTATAAAGAATACAGGTGAAACTTACTAAATGTAGAATGTAAATGTCTTAACACAATAACTAAGAAAATGCCATGAAGCCTATGTTAACCAGTTTGATGAAAATATTTTAGTTGTATATAAAACCAGCACATTGTACCCCATGATTGCATTAATGTACACAGCTATGATTTAATAAAAAAATTTTTAAAAGAAAGAAATAGATAAATATTTGTGAAATGGATATTAAGGCTTGCAAACAGAAATGAAATGGATTTCTTCAGAAAGAAAATAAATTACATACCCAATTAAGAACAACCTAGAAAGATATATTACTAAATAAAAATAAGAAAAACTATAGAGACTATAGAATCTACAGTCTTGTGAGTTCGCAAAGGTGTAATTTTGCCAATACATCCCTTGTCTCCATTAAGCCACATCTGGTTTGGAAATTGGTCATGTGAATGCCATAGCCAGGCAGGTTAACTTTCATGAGCTCTCCCAGTCCCTACTGGGGACCAAGTGGGAAAGATTGGTGCTCCGCTCAGGTTCCCTGAAATGTGCATTGACAACTCTGAAGGTTACAATGGCTGCATCCCGGGAAGCCTGACTGGGGGAAGTGGGATAGTCTTTATAACGTTTCCCATTTGAGGAGACAGTGACCACCCCAGAGGGAAGGGATAAGGACATTGTTCTGTCACAGGACAAATGGAGCCAAAGGAAGGCAGATCAAGACTTGGAAAGGAGGACTCACTGAGAAGAGCTTGATTTCGCCAAAATTCATGCCTCGTTGTCATTATTTAATTCTGTACAGGTCTATCGAACTCTTCAATATATGCAGTAGAAAATAATAAATACACGTGTATAAAATAAAATTTGAAAAGTGCTACTTGCTTGTCACTTCGAGAACAATGTGATTTCGGAGGGTGAAGTGTTGGCACGGTCATATGGAAACACAAATCTGAACAGAAGCCATAGCTCTCACTGGGCCAGATAGAGCAATGCCTGGTATCTGCAGCGAGAAAAGGCAGTTCCCAATTGGGTTGTCTTCTGACCGCTCGTTTCCAGGGACTTTTTGTCCAATTTGGGTATTTCCTCTAACTGAGGCCCCACTCAGGCAGCAGTTATGTCTGGAAATTAAAAACCTTTGGGAGGCGCTACAGTTTTTCCGCACCAACTAGGACGTGGATTTTACAGTCTCTGTGGTCAGGACGTGCCACTGACTCGGTCCGCAGGACGCAGCTCCTCTTCCCTTTAATGCAGGCGCATGGCCTGTTATAGGGATGTGTGATGACAGGTGAACCCCACATGACTCTGTAATCCCGAGGTCCTGCAAAACCTCGGTGTCGCCTTGTGTGCGCATCAATATTCAGGACAGAAAAAGTGCTGAACAGCGGGGACTGTAATCCCAGGGTCATGATTATCCAGACACTTGTTACTGAGCATTTACCAAAATTTATGGGAGCTCTCCCCAGAAATTAAGCCAGTGTTTGTGACCTCTATCACATTTTATACACAAGCGTGCTCTGACCCGCGTGGCCCAGCCTTGAACTTCTGAATCCCCTGCCGGACCACAGAAGACGCCCGAGGCAGATCTCGCCCACAGGCCCAGCCATTTAAACGTCTAAGCGTACAGCGGGCTTTATATATCGCTATGAAACGGGATCGGCAGAAATAAATGGTATCCTCAAACCGGGTAGTTGCAGAGAGTTTAACACTGGAACTCTCTAAAATGTGTGGGCTGACTTTTCAAAACCTACAAGTGGTAGCACGGTAACCTGGGGCCAGCCTCACGGGACAGGGCAGGGAAGCTCCTGCGCCCGGAGGGCGGCCTTCCGAGGGGTCGCTGGCTGCAGCGCTGCGAGGGACACAGCAGGCCCCACTGCCCAGGGAAGGCGGGGCGTCGCCTGTCCGTCCACCGCTCCCCACCCTTCTGTGGGGTCTTCTGCTGTTACCTCCGAGCTGACTAAGTCCAACCCGGAGCAGGACAGGGTGGTTATTTATTTATTTATATTTTGGAGACAGAGTCTCACTTTATCGCCCTCAGTAGAGTGCGGTGGCATCACAGCTCACAGAAGCCTCCAGCTCCTGGGCTTAGGCGATTCTCTTGCCTCAGCCTCCCGAGTAGCTGGGACTACAGGCGCCCGCCACAACACCCAGAACACCCAGCTAGTTTTTTGTTGCAGTTTGACCCGGCCAGGTTCCACCCCACCACCTTCTGTTTTTCAACAACACCAGAAAAGAATAGGTCTAAATGAATGAACAATTCAATTGAATTACACATATAATAGTTATAATAATACTAATTATTCATTAATAATTACAGCAACAACAAAAATATTAACTTCATTATTAATACATATTTGCTTTGTGCCACATTATTATTTAAGTGTTTACATGGATTATTTCATGAGTTCTCCCAGCAACTCAACAACACTGACAGCATTATTGTCCCCAGTCTGTAGATTAGAAAACTAAACCATTAGGAGTTTAAGTAACTTACCCACTGACAATGGCCAGGATATGGTGGAGCCAGGAAATTTAACCCTAGAGCCTGAAAGCTTAACCCTTTATACTGTAATTTAAATAATACTCAGACGAAATCTAACTAATTTAAATGTATCTAACTAGATAATTTTTGGATGCATCAGCTTCAAGCTTAGAAAATTGTTGATTATAAAAATATAAGAGTTAGGTATGTTAGGAAATGAGAGAATATGTGTTAAAGCAGTTGAAATTCAAAAGAGAAAGTTGAAATACACATGAGGTAAGTATCCTTACAGTCTATCCATGAGAAGAAGGTAGGGATGTTATACTCACTGGTATTTACAGGCAATTGTGGAATAAACTACACTGGAGCATTTTAAGTGAAGGCAATGCATCAAGCACTGTTTTTTACTCTTATGCCTTGACATTGACAGAAAAATAAAAATTTTAGTGGCATATTAGTGTTTTTACACAAAATAAATACAAAAACCTAGTTAAGCTATGAAAATTCCACGTACCACCTGAGATGAGGGAAACATATTTAATTCACGTATTCTCAAATGTGAGTACCATGGGACATTTTCATTTGAGAGTATTTTTATTCTGCAATGCAAAAGTTTATATACACTCCATCATGGCTATATCAGACAATTTTTAATTATCTGATCTTAATTTTAAGCTCCTTTTACTTAATTACGCCATTAAAATTAAAAGGATGTGTGTAGAATTTTTAAGAAGCTAATAATGCTTTGAAAAATATATATATAGGTAGTTTTCACTAGTTTAAATATATTTACCATTACTTATTCTAAAAAATAAAAAGGACATTGAATGAACATACAAAATTGCCAGAAGATAATGAAACTTATGCAATATAGTTGATGATTATGATGATTATGATATAGCTGATGATTATGATGATGGTGATGAATCTCTTCTTCAGCCTTATAGAATCTGGTTGTCATGTGAGACACCAGGAAATTATTACTAGTGTTATCTAGTTAGTAATATGGCTTTTCAAAATGAATTCAAATGTATATTCTTCTTTCTTCCTAATGTCAAATTTATGCATAAAAGTTAATGCTCAAACATTTTCAGTTAAAAATATATACTATAAATTGTAGAGAAAGGAGTGAAAATAGATTAGAGAGATAGAGGGATGAGATATATGGTGATGACCGAATGGTGATAGTTCTCATGTCACTGTAACTAACCGTGATAGAAGCATAGTTAGCAAGGTTCCCTCTATTATAAAACTGGACAACTTATTGGTTAAAAATGACTTTACAAAAATACTTTCCATTTTGTCCATATTAAAATTGAACCAATTACTAATATCAGTAAGATAACTATGGTAAAGAAGCTGAATTGACTCCCTTATTACCCAAAAGAAGCATGCAACTCTCCAGATTGTATTTACTTGATGGGATTGTAAGTTCAGCCATTGAAAAATTCACTAGGCTGCTCTCACAGTGACTCATGAGGCCCATTGAACAGTGAAGCTAATAGTACTTTTGGCTTTGCTAAAATTGGAGGAAGCTGTATAGACTGAACAGGGTGATGGAATGCATAAATTTTTCCTCTCAGATACATGGAACGAACCAAAGAAAATTGGACCAGTCTAGAAAATCAATTGGACAATTTAAACTCAATTGCCCTTTTCCTTAACAGAAATAATTTACCTATAAACTATCTGGTTATGTTATCTTCTTTATCTTTACAAAATATTCCCATGGTCTCCATCTAACATACTATTCTTCTCTGAAAACTAAGAACCCTTTTCTCCAGTCGCTCTTAGGATACATATATCATAATGCGTGGTCTGGGCCCTTGTTGGGTCCTCTCTGTCACTTAGCTGTCTGATCTTGTAAATACTTAACATGTCTAAGATTCTCATCTCTACTTAACATCTTTAAGTTTCCTCATCTGAGATTATGTACTTATGCCTACTTTGAATTATGACAGGGAAGATTAAATAAAATAATATAAATTATATTTATTTATTAATAATCTATAATAACCGCTAACATATTTACTTATGTGCACTATGCTATAATCTTTGCCAATGTTGTAACCCGAATACACATTCACGTTGTATTTTTCTTTGCATTTCCCACAGGTCCTGGGTAATGCCTAGATGAGAAGGTATTCAATAAATGCAGGTTACACGAGAGGATAAGTGGACGATTAATGGAGGGTTGGTGTCCGTGTCCTGCCTGACTTTGCCTTCCAGTCTCCTAGATACTTGCTGCAGGTGTGAGAGTCAGCAGGATCGGGCAGGCAGAGCACTGCGCTGTTCAACAGGACTCTGGGTTGTTTTGCACAGTCATCTGCACAGCAGTCCCATGAAAAAGACGTTTGCTTTGAATAATCTCATGGACTATTTTTCTTATGACTTCCTGGTGTACTGCCAATATAAAACACAAGCCTACATGCTCCAAAGTTCTAAAAGTGGTTTTATCAAAAATTGGTTTCAAGCAATAAAGTTTATTTAGCTCTTTCTTTAAATCTGAGAAGAATCTTATAGAATGTTCATTTACTATTAAAATTATGAAGGTATTGAATTTTTCTTATACTGTTAGGTAAAAATAGTCAGAAGATAGATATTATGAATTCAAATAATGATATATGTGTACACCTGGGAAAAAAATTCAAGAATATTAAAAAGTGAATATGCTAGTGGTAAGAGCACATATATTTTTATATTCCTGTTTGCAAACATTATCAATTATTATACAATTGACAGGGAAGAGAGAAAGGCAGGGCCAGAAGCGTTTCTGAGGACGAACACCAGGCAGCGGCCTTATTGAAAGGCAAGTTTTCAGCAACTTCACATTCCAAAGTGAGACGATAGTTCAAATGTCAATAATTGAGCAGCGCCTGTGGCTCAAGGAGTAGGGCACTGGCCCCATATACCAGGGTGGTGGTTTCAAACCCGACCCCGGCCAAAAAGTGCAAAAAGAAAAAAGAAAATGTAAATAATTTCCAAACAAAAATTCCAGAATCAGTAGAAAACATGTAGACTTCTCACCCAGTTCAAAAGTATGAAATGTAGGCAATTAGAAGTTACAGGAGGAAATCAAAAAGAGGATTTCTTAGTGTGCTGTGTCCCTCAGCCCACCTCCCACAGGAGGACAGTGGATTGGTTTCTGAATCACATGTGAGAAACCTGACTGGCTGGATGCTGTGGTTGTACAGTAAAGAACTGTGTTGAGAAATTATTGAGTCCCCACAACTTCTGGAAAAAAGGAAAATTGGCTTTTCCCTCCAACACAAAAAGGCCATTTTTGAAAGTGACATGCCTGAGAGAACCACGAGGGCAGCTCAGCGGAAGGGAAATGGAGACCTTCACAGACCTCCGAGCTCCCACCAGGATAGACTCACACGCACTCATTGAAGGGCCCTGCAGATGATCCAGGGTTACTGGTGGGACTCCACAGAATGTCTCATGGAAGAAAGAACCAACTCTAAAATTCTGCTAAGTCCAGAAGGGGCTGATGTTAGACATTAGGTAGCAAATATTATATTTAAAACCAGCCCAAGTACCAACTGAGTAAAAACTTTCATATTTTCCTTATTTTTTTCCTTTATTGAATTTTCCTCCCTTGCCACTTCCCCAACCTTGAAGGTATTAACTCTAAATAAGAAAGGAGGATCAGTCCCCAGGTAAAGGGAGAAGCAGGCCTGAGTTTGGGGGCAGGGAGCTTGGAGAAAGCCACAACACACAAGTAGGTACAGACATTTCATTTTTATATGACACTGCAAATGTAAATTCTGAAATGTTTTGGTTTAATGACCAAACTGTGACTGTAGGACTTTAATCACGTGAGTGTGACAAGAAAATTCATGAGGTCTAATATTCCATCAAGCCAATGTGGAAGGACCAACCTTACTAAGAAAATTTTAAAGAATGGTGGGGATCAAAATTAGTGTTCACTTTATGAATACATACTAGAATCACTTTTTTCAATGTAATAATTGTGTTACTCAACATGCCTAGATTTGATTTAAGTGTATTTATATCACAGATAATGATTTTGTCAATATACCATTTTTTGTTACATAACGAATATCTTCTTTATTCTAAATTAGGTTTGTGGTAAATTCAAAGATATGTTTATTTATTAATAGTTTTATAAATGTGTAACCCAATGTAATGTGATATAAAAAAAATGGTGCTATTTCTTTGAGTCAGTAATGTACTGACAAAATGTACTTGGGGATGGTATTATAGGATCAATTAATGAATAAAACACTGTATTTGTAAATTTTTTCCCTATTATTTTAAAAATTAAAGCCTTTGGATTACAGCATAACCTAGACTTGGTTTCAAATATCTTTTTGTGGAACCATGATCTAGCCCTCTTTCACATGATAGTACGTTATAACATTTTTTATATAGAGTTAGTTATATTTTCTTTGTCTTCCCTTCTTATGGTTATATTATGTTTGCCCAACTTCTGATATGAATTCAATACCTTTAAAACTTCACTAATCTCTGGGGTTGCTCCCCGGACAATTTGTCGCCTACTCTCAAACTCTAAACTACTAGAATTAATGTTATCTTTGACATCTCATGTATTTAATAAATTTCAAGAGTAAAATCAGTGGTATGATACTGAGGTGTGAATTCCTGAGGAATCATGGGAATCACATTTAAAATTTGTACATAATTATTGTATTAAGACATTTATACTCTATGCTTAGTAGATCTGATATGCCACCATTCACCCTCCCTCCAATTGACCTCCATCCTCCCCTCCCAACCCCACTTCACCCTGAGCCATAGTTGTGATCTATTCTTCATATGAAAGTATGAGTAATTGGAAATTGGTTTCATAATAGTACTGAGTATATTGGATAATTTTTCCTCCATTCTTGAGATACTTTACTAAGTAGGATATGTTCCAGCTCCATACATATAAACATAAAAAAGGTAAAGTCTCCATCTTTCTTTAAGGCTGCATAATATTCCATGGTATACATATGCTACAATTTATTAATCCATTCATGGGTTGATGGGCACCTGGGCTCCTTCTATGACTGGGCTATTATGAATTGAGCTGCAATGACCAATCTGGTGCAAAAAACTTTGTTATAAAGTGATTTTTGGTCCTTTGGATATACACCTAGAGGAATTCCTGTAGAGGAATTGCAGGATCGAATGGCAGGTCTTTTTTTTTATTATTATTAAGTCATAGCTATGTACATTAATGCAATCATGGGGTACAATGTGCTGGTTTCACATACAATCTGAAATAGTTTCATCAAACTGGTTAACATAGATTTCATGTCATTTTCTTAGATATTGTATTAAGACATTCATATTCTACATTTACCCTTCTAAGGTATTCTACATATTCTACATGTACCCTTCTAAGATGTACTGTAGGTGCGATCCCACCGATTACTCTCCTTCCCATCCTCCCACATCCCCTCCCCTCCATTGCCCCTTTCCCCATATTCTTGTACCATAATTGGATTATAGCCTTCTACTTTTGAGGGATATATTAACCAGTATGATGTAAGCATTCCAAATTGCATATTAAATCAGCACATTGTGCCCCCTAAATGCATTAATGTATACATGATATACCTCTTTTTAATTTAATAAAAAAATATAAAACAATAAATATATATAGGTATGTGTATTATGTACACACAATGCCTAATTAAAAATAAAACATTAAATATAAAATAAAGCCATCAATTTAAAAAAAATAAAAAATGTACAGCTAATAAGTAGATAAGTAACTGAGGGTAGACTTAGGCATCTATAGGTTTACCTAAGAGGAAGCATTTCTATCTAAAAATATAAGAAATCACAAAATAAATGATAGACTTATTGTGTCTCTGGACACGTACAACTTGTTGAACTCAGAACAATTGCCAGTGAGGCAGATACACTCACAGACTGAATCAGAATTCAGAGCTATGAAGAAGTAGTCTTTCTACGGAGCTTTCTTCATTCCTGGAAGTGCCCACTTTTATGGGGGTCAGTACATGCACTGTGGAGTTCCTGAGGTGGGCAGGGCACTGTAGCTGTAGCTGTTGCAGTAGGTGGAGGCTCTGACCCTCCAGACTTGATGGTGAGGGGACCAGTGGCAGCAGAATTGTTCTCAGTCTGTTCTGCAACATGATTTCAGGTGTTGCTCCTAGAAGCTAAGTCTCAAATATCTTCCTCAATTCCTCTGATGACTGTGAAAGCCATTAATTAGATTATCATTTAATTCTTCATCAACTAGGACAGTTTTGAGGGTGAAAACAGGGCATTACCCTCTGAACCCAGCTTTATAAACAGGAGTGACCCAAGTTGTATAGTTATGTTGCCTATTAATCTTTAGTAAATCTAATTTATGCTTAAATACACCAGAGGGGATTCATTCTAAGTAACAGAGAAACTTCACCAAAACAAAAATGAATTGTGATATATCTATGCTCTAAAATATTATGTAGATAACATCTAGAATTAATAAAGCAAAAAAGTCTCCCTTGGAAGAATGGCCATATTGCCTTATTAAGTGATAGAGAAGTGTGCAGAGGTTTCTAAGCTCACATAGGAGGAAACAATGGCCTTATGCATTCTAATGTCTCCCGATTTTTCATTTTTCTAAATTAGAAGAAACATCCAGAAAAAAAATACTTATACCCTCTGCCTAAAAAGATGAAACAACTCCATGTATTTGTAAGAGGGGAAATACAGTCCCAAGAAAAGACAAATTAGATCCAGATCCTTCCAGAGAGTCTGGTGGAGGTTGAGTGGAAGACAGAAATGTAATAGAGTTAGAGTAATGATAGAACACAGAAAATAGAGTTCAGAAAAAGAAGCCTCTTAGCCAGATAGGAAGGTGTGTGCCTGTAGTCCTAGGTACTTGGGAGGCTCAGGCAGGAAAATCCCTTAAGCCTAGAAATTTGAGGCTTCAATGAACCATGATAGTGCACTCTAGCCTGAGCACAAGACTCAGTCTCTCTCTCTCTCTCTCTTTCTCTCTCTCTCTCTCTATATATATATACACATACACACACAGAGATATGTATATGTATACACACACACACACACACACACACACACACTACTGCTGAGTGAGAAACAGCTGGCTTAACAAATGGATGGGACCAGAGATGGTGGTTCTGTGAAGTCAGTTCTTCTGTAAAAGAAATACAAATTTAAAAATGGAGGGTGGAGGGAGAGGTCCTTGAGTTCCCCAGGTGGTTAAAGAAAAGGAAGGAGCAACTGAAGAAGATAATCTAGAAGAGGTAAAACTAGAGAAAGAAATGCCATATATTTATAATGCACACCCATCCACCCACCCGTATCCTGTGTGTACCCCCCGTACACACAGTTGTTCTTTATTGGAATAGTAGAGGAAGAATTGTAAATATAAATTAAATTTTAAATTATTATAAATATAGATTTATAAGTAACAAAATATAATACAATAATAATAATAAATCGAAGTAAATCTCAACAAGCAAAACCCAGACTCTATATAAAGATACTCTAAAAAATAAAAATAATCAACGCTCTTTGGCAGGTGAAAACATGTCAGTTAAACCAAGTCATAAAGCAGAAGAAACGCATAACACAAAACTAAAGTTGAAATTAAAGATAATTAAACGAAAATTTCAGATGTGAAATAATGTGAATTAGACATCCACTACATGAAAATAAATGAACAACTGAAATTAATGAACTGAAATTAATAGATCTAAAAATAAAAAAGCTCAGAATGTATTTCAGAAATAAAGACAAAATTATCATGTTTCTAAGAAAGAATTGATTGGTACAAATGAAAGTATAGTAGGAGATACACTGAGAAAGAAGTGTGAAAGACGATAAAATAGGAGTAACATTAAGAATTACAAAATGGGATTGGGGCCTGTGGCTCAACAGGCTAAGGCATCAGCCACGTACACCTGAGCTGGCGGGTTCGAATCCAGCCCCAGCCCACCAAACGACAATGACGGCTGCAACCAAAAAATGGCCGGGCGTTGTGGTGGGCACCTGTAGTCCAAACTACTTGGGAGGCAGAGGCAAGAGACTTGCTTGAGCCCTGGAATTGGAGGTTGCTGTGAGCTGTGATGCCACTGCACTCTATCAAGGGTGACAGCTTGAGGCTCTGTCTCAAAAAAAGAAAAAAGAATTACAAACACAAGATCAGTGAGCGGATAATAGGTGCAGAAGATAACAAAGGACATTCAGCATAATATGTATTTGTAGTTTCTGAAACAAAAAATCAAATTAACATAACCAAATTAATATTTAAAATTAGAAATTAATGATTTTTTAAATAAGATAATATAATATGAAGATTCACAGTGCCCACTCTGTACCTGGCATTATTGATACATAATTCTTTACTCTTAGACTTCTCATTACAAGGCTTTAAAAATGAGGAAAATTGCATCTCTTTCTCCAGGAGAAATTCCAATTGTTCACAACTGGTATGTACAAAAGCAGTTTGCTTATGGATGTTAATCTTGTACTCTGCACCTTTTTATATTAGACATAGGAGTGTTTGTATCAGTTCTTTGAAATTTCTCTACATAGAAATCGTGTAATCTGTGAATAAAAATAGTTTTATCCCTAATCTTTAAAATATTTACTTCTTTTTATTATCTATCATAGTAGTTAGACTGCTAAAATGATGATGCTTCAGAGAGGTGAGAGAGAACACCCTTGCCTTGCTCCGTATCTTAGCTGGAGAGCATCCTGTGTGGTACCATTAGCCACAGGTGGAACACTGGATAAAGCATTAGCTCAAGATGAGAAAGCCTGAAAGTATAAACTACATTCCAAATTTCCAAAACTTTTTTTTAAAGTAAAATTTCTCATTAATAACTTTTAAGATTATATGCTGAAATTATATACTCTCAAAATTGATTTACTTCTTATTTTTTAATGTGGACTATTGAAAACTTAACCTTATGTATGTACAACAAAATGTAGACGTGGCTTAGCTTTTATTTTTAGTGGATAGTGCTGCTACCCTGCTTCCTGGGGTGCTGATGGGATAATGCCGGCATTTCAGACCACAAAGACTAAAGGTCATCTCCTAAGGTTGGATGAGCAAGAGCTGAAGGACGTTTGTGCCTATTGCTTTGTGGAATCATGTCTTACTGAACTTATTCAAATAAATAAAATTACAATTCTACCTCATTTGTGCCACATTTATTTCAGACTTTCTGTCCCCAAATTACCTGTCTTTCTAATCGTGTGGGAGTCTATGTCTGCATATGTAGGCAGGGGAGTAAAGTGTCTTCACCAAAATGCCATGTTGGGGAGTTTTCCTTGGAGTATTCACGCCTTTCTTCAATAATGATTACCAGCTCACTTATTAAAAATGAACATTTGAGTGTCAATATTGAATTTTAAAAGTTTGGCAAATAACTTCCAAAAATTATGCTTTCCAATTTATTTCAAACCCGAGGACTGGTTAATGAGCTGTGGTCTCAGAACCCTGAGCACTGTGGTGGTAGCAGGTTTGAATGAAATAACAAAACTGGAAAGGTATCCTCAGTATTTATTAAAATTATCGTTTATTTTTATTTGAACTCATTCCTTGTTAAAAGATTCTAAATCACTCAAACACTCTAGTGCCATCTTAACATTGTTTTCTGAAAGTAGTCTGAGAGACCACTGAGGTCACTATTGAAACTGCACCCTGAAACTCATAATGCTGAAATGAAGGATATATATTTTCTTCTTAGGGAGAAAAGCCACATTAGTATTAATAAAATGTCTAGAATTCAAAAGCTATGCTATGTTGAACAATTAATGGATGTTTATAAAATTTCATGTTTGGAGAAAGTAGGCTTTTTCTATACTGTAAAATTTATGACCAGAAATATTCAGCACTGTAATAAACCTGCTTTAAAATTCCTGCACAAATTGACATTCAACCATGTTCTAACAGTTCAGATACTGGCAAGGTCTACAAAGATGCCACTGAAAAATATATATAGTGCATAATTTTCATTTCTTTGCTGTCAGGGTAACATGTGTGCTTCATATGCTTTAGTGAAGTCTAGCAGTACAAATGTGTCAAAAAATCATAAAAATTTGTCTTCTGTGACTAACATAGGATTTAGGACCCTGGTATTTGGGATATTTATCTCTAAGGAGGAAAAAAGAATTTATTCTTGGACAAATATATATACCTTCTGTTTAACAGATATTCCCTATAGGATTTAATGAAACAACTTTCACTGAAGTTACTACACTCCTTATAATTTCTTCCCCCACAGGAATAGCCTGGAAATTAGCATAAGTCTTTATATGCAAGGATTTCAAAAATGGTATCTAGCGAGGAAAAGTGTATTAATTAAACTCATGACCCAGGAAAGGAAATTATCTTCTACTAAATTTGCTTTATTTACTCTACTAAGGTGTTTTATTTATCTTTTAGAAGATAAATAAAATGAGTTATTGTATTAGCCTGGATTCTTTCATTGCAAGTGACAGAAACCAAACCCTACTTAGCTGAAGTAAAAATGTAGTAACTCCCATGAAGGGGAAGTTGCCAATGGAAGCTGGGATGAGACGGAGGTGACAGGACCCGAGTTCTGTCCAGCTGTCCTTGTCACCACTCTGCTTATCTTTTCTGGCCTCTGCCGGACTTTATTTTTCAGTCTCATTTTCTCCACATGGAGGTGGAATAGCCGGGAACAAAAAATGCTGCCAACTTTGGAAGTCCTGTAAAAAGAGTCTCTCCTATTAAAAGATATGGCTTCATTTGTTTTCTGAATTACGAAGGCATCTACGATCTTGATTTGTGGTATGTTATCTGCAATTAGGCTTTCTTTCTTTCTTTCTTTCTTTTTTTTTTTTTTTTTTTTTGCAGTTTCTGGCCTGGGCTGGGTTTGAACCCGCCACCTCTGGCATATGAGGCTGGCGTCCTACTGCTTTGAGCCACAAACGCCGCCCAAAATTAGGCTTTTTTAAAAAAACTGTGCCAGAAAAAATGCAGAAGCCCTAATGCCACAGCTTACAGGACTAGGTCTCAACAGAGATGAGCATGCTGAAGATTTTTATTTTTTTTTTATTTTTACTTTTATGTTTGATTCCTACTTAGTCCCACAGGCTTCTGCTGAGGCTCAGACTTCTTACCAAATTTCCCTTATCTCTCATCTGTGTTGTGCTCAATAAACTATAATATGCAAGCATATATTTAAATTTATAGTTACATACTTGTTTTTGTCAAATATGTTTACCTCGATAATCTTTGTATGAAAATATCACATAGGTTATTAAAAGACTTTTTTTTGTCATTTCTCTTCTTTTGTTCCTATTCTTTCATAATTTTTTTCTGTTGTCAACCCAGGTCAAGGTTGTTTTCCCTTTTTGAAACAGACACTTTGTAGTAAATTCATTGTAAAACATACTTCTATAAAATGAGTGCTATCTTACACCCTTGTTTTATTTTTCAGCACATGATTGAAAATAAGGAAAAAATAATAACGTCACCTGTAGTTAATTTTCAATCACATTTAAGTATGTAACAAATATTTTCATTCATTTATTTAAAAAATAACAGAAAAGGTAGCTATGCTGTTGCTAATCCCTCCTGTTTGGATCGCCCAAGGGTGATTTTTTATCACTGAATTAGTTCTTATCTTGAGCTTAAAGTAGGGATGACATTCTTCTTGTAGGAGTTTTTTATATTTTCAAATAATATACAAAGGTTCCTGAGACCGCTTTAGGTAGGTGCCCAC
Source organism: Perodicticus potto (assembly GCA_963574655.1). Classification (NCBI taxonomy): domain Eukaryota; kingdom Metazoa; phylum Chordata; class Mammalia; order Primates; family Lorisidae; genus Perodicticus; species Perodicticus potto. Next base: position 7,658 of record CAUYRH010061540.1, on the reverse strand, counting down.
AATGTCAAAACTATCTTTATAAGAAGATGCTATTGAAAAAATATCATTTGCCTTCCTCATGCTCCACCTCATGTGACAGTAGAGTGAAGTGTTCCAGATGATGTCTGATGATGGGATCTTTGTTTATGTACTCTAGTGTTTTGTAGAAGTTTCTAAGGTGGTAAGTTTAGAGTATGAACATATATATTTTCAGAAATAAAATTGATTTGTTTTGGGTACTTGCCCTTTGATCTCACTAGTTACCTGTGATTATAATTGCTGATAATCTCTATATCCTCTTATAACCCTCCTAAAATTATAATTTTGAAATCTTGAAGTTTTCCCTTATGGCCATGTAGAAACACAACAAATAAGTGTACTTTATTATCTAGTTTTGCAATAATATTTAAAATTCTTATTTTTTTCAAATTTATCTAAAATATTCATTTTCAAATGTTAAATAAAAGGTTGCAGGTTGCCATGCATTTTTTTTTATATTTAAGAATAGTTCACCTTTTAACAAAAAAGGATTAAGTGACTCATTTTATCAATATAAACTGCACTGGCTACCTTTAAAAGATGCCAAACAACATGAAACTTTAACATCAGACAGTTATTAAACTCATTAGAGGGAGAAAAGTATTCAAAAGAAAGTATACAACTATAAATAAGGAATAAAATATGGTGAAAATTGTACTTCTTTTGAGATTCTAGCCCTAGTACTTAGCTTGTTTTATCTTACATGTCAGAAGCTTTTTGAATATCATTATGGTATCAGTTGGGATGTGATGTTGTGTTGATATCAAACATCTGAAATTTAAAGAAAAAGAAATTCAATATTTTAAAAAGACACAATAGGCTCTTGTTAGAGCTTTTTAAATGACAATAACTGAGGCCTCGCAGAGACATTGTATTGTGGTGGATGGAGGACAGAACATAACAGTTGTAAGATTGTAAAGAAAGCCTGTACAGTTGACGTTAATGAACACCTTCTGGATGAAGAGTCAGTGGAAGAAATCACAAAGTGCCACTTCCCAGTGATTTAGTAACTCATTGAATTAAAGATTCATCTGCGAACATGAAGACTCTCTATCTTACTTGCAGAATTGTGCCTACAAATGAATAAATCTCCAGATATGGCTGAACTGTGTTATCAACCCCAACTAATCATCGACTATGAGTCTTTACATAAATGTTTGATAACAAACATAAAAGGAGCTACATGGTGAAAGTGTTAGATAACTTTCTTGACTCTCATGGCTTATCCTGGAACACCTGTTCGGTGCACAGATAATGCAAAGTTCACTGCTTGGGGAGCTGCAAGTGCTTCCGTGAGATTCACGTCAGTGGCAACACCTTATGTTACTGTGTTGTTTTCTTTATCACTACACAAATGCAGAAAAATACAGACCTGTTTTCCTTAAAAATGCCTTTGATAATGCAGTAGACAGTATGAATTTTGTTACATCTCGACGTTTGAGTACATGTATTTATATATTGTTGGATTTTCCTTAAAAGTGTCTATGATAATATAATAGAAAATATTAATTTTGGTCCATCTCAGAGTTTGAGTACATAACTTTTTACATTATTGGAAAAAATGGGAAGTATATAAACCACATTGCTGCATATCAAAGCATAATAGGCATCGTGAAGAAAAACCTTTGGGTAACTGGATTCGGAGCTGTGCTATTAGACACTTTTTTCCTTAACATTATATGTTACCTTAAAGAATGGCTAACATAAAACCTATAATTATTCAAACTTGGATATTTGGCAGACATTTTTGAAAAAATAAACTTCTAATTTATTAAGAGGGAAAAGAGTTCTTCACAGCGAAGTCTTAGAATTTCTCTATTAGACTTATCAGTGACTTCAAAATTCCTTTCTATGGTTAACAAAAATTTCCACATACAGATGAGACTTCTAATCTTTCCATTTGAAACTCTCTTCACACACCCTCGGTCATCATACTTGCCACTGTTTTGATATTGTCACTTCCTTAAGTTCATTTAGGTTTCAAATTAGGGAAAAAAGAAGACACATACCATCAACAACTTGATCTTCAGCTTTGATCGTATATCAATGTACACACGACTATTTTGCTCATTATTAATTAGAGTCATTAAATGAGAAAAAAGAACAGCATTGCTGCTATAATTATAATCAAGTAAGTGGGCCAATATTTGTTTAAATACGATTTTATGCCATTCAAATACTTACTGAACTAACTCTCTAGATCCTAAGGCAGAAAAAACAATAGTAATGATATACAGTGGTTAAGGCAATTACTTTAGTAGGAAGTTATAAATAGCATAAATGATTTCTGTTAGTCATTCCTTCGTTAGTTCTTCCACATCACTGACTTCGTAAAACAATCTGGGGTGACAGCCATTGAATTTACATGTGAGCAAAAAGTCCCTTCTGCTTACCACCTCCCACCCCATTGTTTCTATGTTTGAAAATCTGAAGAAATTTAGAATCACCAGGTTATTCAACTCTACAATCAACCAGATTAAATATCCAAAGAAATGATAATTGGCCAGGCACAGTGGCTCACGCCTGTAATCCTAGCACTCTGGGAGGCCTAAGCAGGTGGAATGCCCAGAGATCACAGGTTCAAGACAAGCTTTAGCAAGAGCGAGACCTCGTCTCTAAAAATAGTCGGGCGTTGTGGCAGCACCTGTAATTCCAGCTACTTGAGAGGCTGAGGCAAGAGAACACTTGAGCCCAAGAGTTTGAGGTTATTGTGAGCTATGATGCCACTGCACTCTACTAAGGGTGACAAAGTGAGACTCTGTCTCGGAAAAAAAAAAAAAAAAAGAAAAGAAAAGGTAATTATGGAGCAAGATTGAAAATATTTTTTTAAAAACAAGTATGTTTAGAATTCTCCCAAAGATAAAACATTAGCTAGGTCACCTGAAATGAGAATAGGGTATTATTAAACAAAATTACCAAAATAAATATTTGGTCAATCGAGAAAAACAAACAACAAACTAGAAATTTCACCAAAAATATGTAAAAAAGTAGGAAGAGAAAACCCTCATATCATAGAAAATGCCATAGAAAACATCAAAATTACGTTAGGATATTGAAGATAGATAACAACCCAATTATATCAATAGCATTTAAAGAATAGAATATGAACGGTTAATATTAAATCAAAAGTAAAAAAAGCCAGAAATTGTTTTCAGAACTAAAAGAAGATATGAGACCTCATATTGGAAAAAGATGATAATGGAAAAATAAAATCTATGTCAAAATAGTTCTGACAAGTCAAGTCAATGAGAATAAAAATACCAATTGATAAATGAACAAAGTACATGATTCAACAATGGAAAGAGTAAATACCTATCATAAGCCACTGTCAATATCACCATCATTCAATGAAAAGAAAGAAAACATTATTGAGATTTTTTAAAACAAATTCTCAGTACTTGTGAATATGTTTGAAAGTTGACAATCTCCTCGGATTATAAAATTTGGGATGTTATTTTGGTTTTATCTAATATAATCTTCACAAATAATCATATAAGGAAAGAAAATTAAGTATGTAATATATTTATTCCTTGTATTTGTACAATGGGAAATCACTACAAATGACCAAAGTTCAACAATGGTAGAATAGATTAAATAAATGATGATATAGCTACACAATGAAAATAAATCAACATTGACAGCAATCTTAAACGACTATCCACTGTCTGATAAAATAATCAGGATATATAATCAAAAAGCAGGTCATGACATACAATGTCTATATAATACCAGATGGTAATTTATTTAATACAAATGTGTGTATGTGACTCTGTTTGTGTGTGTCCATTTGTGTGTGGCTATATATATTTATATTTAAGAATGGGCATTCTGAGATGAAAAAAGGAAAATGGTTGAAAGCCTACTATTTTTGCATTTAGAAAGGCCAAGATTCAATTAAAAACAATTCTTTGTTCCAATGCTGTTATGACGAATTTTATAACTGATTAAGATATTAACAAAAGAACAGTTCTCATGTGGACATTTAAGAGATGATAAATGAACATATGTTCTTACGCAGCTATTCTGGATTCTACATAAACATATTCCTCTGGATTAAAAAAATTACAGCAGAATGATTTTTCATAAACTCAGAATGGTCTGTGATTAATCATTTTGTTCAGTCTTCACACATTGGGAATTTATTTTCATTTGTGATTACAAAACAGTGCTTCTTTTCCCTGATTAAGGGAATAAGAAAGAAAAAGGGGGAAAGAAAACAGAGGAGGAGGGAATGAGTGGTGAGTTAAAGGACAGACTGAGTGTATGTATTTTAATCTGGCAGTTGTCTTGTGTAATTTTTTTTTGCCAAAAGACTGCTAATTTCATACAAAAATTTAAATAGTGTAGCAGTCACACAACTTAAACATTTGGCAAATAGTTATCCTATTTTAAAAATGGAAAATATTTCTCAAGTGCTTCTGTTTTCAAAATACTGTCTCGCGCTATTCTTTATGTTTGTTTGATCATTCTTTTGGAGAAAATTCTTCTCTAAATTTGGGATAAGATACACACATACACACATGCACACACATCTCCTTTCACGTCCAGTCGAGACTGTCTTGGTTTATTCAATTATTTCAAAGTGAAAGAGCCATCTTTTTTTCTTTTCTTTCTCTTTTTTCTTTCATTCTCCTTCTTTTGTTTTTTTTTTTTTTTTTGGTGGGGTATGGCCACAATTTTTAAAAAAAACACAAAAAGGAAGTATACAGAAAAGAAACATTACATAAGTAGAGTTCCTTGGGTGTGAAGTACATTTCTAACAGGAAAAATTTTAGAAAAAATTGTACAAGTTCTTTTATATTTGTCTTAATTTCAACAACAAAAAAACAAACTGAAACCCACTTTTAACTGAAACATGGAAAAACTCTCGCCTTTAGATGTGAATCATCCCAAGGGAATATCTGCTCGATTCACAGGGATTCCGGCATCGTATTCTCCATCCCATGAGCGCCTTTTGTTATGTCTTCATCCTCAGGCTGACATTAGAGGGAGCTTTTTTTTATTTTTTAATGAAAAATGCAGCTAGAGTGATGAGGTTTCGCTGCTCTGCTCTGCTCTAGTTGACCACATTACTGTCCAGTCTGAAACAGTTCCAGGATTCCTAAGAAAAGTTATTCTAAAGCTTTTATAGTTAAATATGGACAGGTGAGTGTGTTTTTTTATTTTTGATTTGGACGAAGGGATGTATCATTTAGTTTAGAAGTAAAGATGGTATTTATAGAACAGTCTACCAAAACTTGGATTCAGTATAACTTTAGGAAAGGAAATTATATAATAGAGATGATACATTAAACAAAGCAGTTGGAAAGTTTTCCATTTTAAATGCTATGAGTTTAAAAAAACGTACAATTTTGAAAAATATCCAAGCATTTCTTTCAATGACCAAAATATACTACTGTTGACCAATTAGCTCATTTAGTAAGAGCACTAAATTAAGGTGCTGTGCTCCCAGGCTGTGCTAATAATTTCAATTAGCCATTTCATCAATACTGGTAAAAAAAGATGGCTTAGTTTATGATTATCCCCATGGGAGGAAGACAGCTCTTCGTTAAGTGTCAACTGACAATAGAGCTTTGAAAGGAAAATGACTATATTCTCATATAATGTAGTGAGAATCAAATTATGCTTATGTAAGTTTAACGAACCCTCTCTGGAAGGTAAAGGGTCCCCCATTTACACTGACCATTCCAGTGCTAGTGGAAGAACCCTGTAACACAGTCTCTCTATCAAGCAGTTTTGTAAAATTTGGAAAAGTCAGACAATTTAACTTCATTCAGGCCAGGTCCCTGTCTCCTTTCACTCTGACTCTTCCGACACCGTACATAGCGTTTGATATGCTTGCTGGGGCAAGTTGAGTTATACATAACCCAAAGACATAGGGGTGGGATATAAGTTACCTGACGGTGTAAACATGTTTCAGACACCAGAACCAAAAACATATGGATAGTAAAAGAAAAAAAAAGTTTTACATGCATGAAAGGAGTCCTGTTTTCAGAAAGCATCTTTTAAACCATTCAACTCAAATACAACAGATAGCTGATAAAGTTTACTCACAATATGACAGCAATTCTTGTTGAAATAAACCTTTCTAGATTTCTACTGCTACTACTAATAATGATAAATCCATCAAACACTCTAAAAGAATATAGCAAATTATCATTTCATCTCTTTATATAGAAAACAGCATAAAATTATTTTTATATGAAGCAATCAAAGTGCTTGAAGACTAATTTTTAAAAGCATGATAAAGGTAGATTCAGAAATTAACTAATAAAATAAATATTTATGTAGATATGTTGATGTTAGGGATATTTGTCAGCTTTCTGAATTTTGTGATTTTCATTCTAAATTAATATTTCCTTTTATATCTAATTTTGTAATTATAATTTTGTATTCTCTTTTCTTAAAAGAATTCCCAAATGTTATGTATGAGCTTTGGGTCACATAAGAACAAGATTCTTATTGAATATCAGATACTGAATATCTTAGACAAATACTGATTGAGGTAGAAGGTAATCTGGAGCACTCAGTCTTGTGTTAGCAGTTTCCCAGAGGAGATTCAAAGATCACATAGAAGGAAGAAATAAATTCAGTGTAATCCTTTCCCTTTGCCCGCTTTCATTGAATTTGAATTCAAGTTTTCTTTTGAGGAAATGCTTTCATGACCTAAGAAAAATATCTAAGTCCTTGTGTTGGTTTTCAACTGCTGCTCTAACAAATTAACACATACAGTGAACAAAACATCACCTATATGTTACCTCACAGTTTCTGACATTGGACACAATGCGAGTCAATTTATGGTAAAGGTGGAAATCAATGTTTTACCAGCCTGGGGCAGATCAGAAGGTTTGAGCTTCCAAGCTCATTGCATCTGGTGGTAGAATTCAGTTCCAGTAGGTTGTAGAACTCGAGTCCCCATTTCTGTGCACACCGTTGACCAAGTGTGGCCCTCACCTTCCAGAGGCTGCCCACATTCTCGACTGCTGACCGTATCCTCCATCTTCAAAGCCAGCAATGCTAAATGGACTTCTCATATTTCAAATATGCTTTACTCTTTTCCACTGGACAACTGGCTCTTCTGTCTTCCTTTTATACATTTCATGGCTCATGTGAAATTTACATTACATCCTATTGAATAATCAGAATATTATCCTTATATTAAGGTCATAGCAGCAATTATGCATTTAATTGAACCAAGAAGATGAAAATCTTTCAGAACAGAACATATTCAGAATTCTGCCTATCATAGTATTGATTTAGTCCAAAGTTCTGATTTTAAAAAGGATGTGAAGGATAAAGTGGTGTATCTAAAGATTTATCCACTTTTGTCAATATGTTAATTGATAGATGAGCCTACATTCCTTATATTGAGATTATTAGATAATATGCTTGGAAAGAATAAATAAAAGCCTAACCAATTTTCCTGATAAGTTTGTTATGCTTCCTACTAATCAATAAAACAAAAATCACACCTACAGTGCATCTTAGTAGGGTACTGGTGAAACTTATTAAATGTAGAGTATCAATGTCTTTATATAGTGATTAAGAAAATGCTATGAAGGCTATCTCTCACAGTACGATCATAATGTTTCTGATTGTATATGAAGCACATTCTTCCCTATGATTGCACCAATGTACAC
>CAUYRH010061539.1:0-11523 GCA_963574655.1 Perodicticus potto | reverse complement strand
GTCACCCTGGACAGAGTGCCGTGGCATCACAGCTCAGAGCAACCTCCAATTCCTGGGCTCAAGTGAGTCTCTTGCCTCTGCCTCCCAAGTAGCTGGGACTACAGGCACCCGCCACAATGCCTGGCCATTTTTTGGTTGCAGCCGTCATTGTTGTTTGGCTGACCCGGGGCTGGATTCGAACCCGCCAGCTCAGGTGTACATGGCTGGCACCTTAGCCTGTTGAGCCACAGGTGCTGAGCCGGGTAAAGACTTTTAAATAGACCATAGAAAGCACAAACTTTAAAATTTAAAAAAAAATTATAATTTGAACCTCTTCAAAAATAAAATCCTTTATCTTCAGAAGATGCAGTTAAGAAAAGGAAAAGAAAAAAAATTGAAAACAAATGTGATAAAACTTTTTTTTTGTAATGGGCATCAGAGCTGTTGTCATGTGAGGTCTGACAATTATTTTCAAATTCATCCTAGAAAAAGCACTTTGAAGGGTAAACTAGGCATTGGCATTGGTGCATAGCTTCCCAAGGGGAGTTCTTCAAAGGTGACTGTAGTGATATTTAGCAATGAGGTATGTAGCACTTTTTCTAGGATGAATTCACGTATAAAATTATTGTCCTACCTTATATATCCAGAATATGTAAAGAACTTCTAAAATGTAACACTGAAAGGACAAAAAAATCCCTGGATTTTTTTTTTTTTTTTTTTGAGACACAGCCTCAAGCTGTCACCTTGGGTAAAGTGCTGTGGCATCACAGCTCACAGCAACTTCCAACTTCTGGGCTCAAGCGAGTCTCCTGCCTCTGCCTCCCAAGTAGCTGGGACTACAGGCGCCCACCACAATGCCTGGCTATTTTTTGGTCATTGTTGTTTGGTGGGCCCGGGCTGGATTCGTACCCACCAGCTCTGGTGTAGGTGGCTGGCACCTTAGCTGCTTGTGCCACAAGTGCTGAGCCCAAACCTAGATTTTTACTAATGAACAAAAGATTCGAATAAATGCTTCATCACAGAAGATATACAAAGAGCAAGCAAGCATTTAAAAGGTTCTCAAAATCATTAGTCTTTTGGAAAATGCAAACTAAAACCAAAATCAGATACCACATATATTTACTAGAATGACTAAAATCTAAAATATTGACAATACCAGTGTTGTCAAGGATGTGGAACAACTGGCATGCCTATACATTGCTGTTAGAAATGAAAAATGCTACAACCACTTGGGAAGTATTTGGCAGTTTCTTATAAACCTACACAGAACATATGACCAAGCCATTCTACTCCTAGGTATTTATCAAGAGAAATGAAAACATATATTTACACAAAAGCTTGTATTAACACATTCATAGGAGTTTTATTCATAATATTGAGAAACTGGAAACAACCTAAATGTCTATCAATTAGTAAATATATAAACAAATTTTAATATATACATATGATGAAATACCACTATATTCATGATATATGAACATAAAGGAACAAAAATACACTAATGTTAATTAATGTCAGAGCATTGTGCCAAGTGAAAGAAGTCAGATACAAAAGGCCACATCCCAAATGATTCTATTCATATGAAATTCTAGAAAAGTCAAGACTATACACGTAGTAACAGAAATTAGATCAGTGGTTGCTGGAAGCCAGGAGTGGGAAAGGAGAATGTTTACTGAGAGACCCAAGGGAACTTTCTGAGGTGATAAAAATGTTCTAGGACAGGCATAAGTGGCTCATGCCTGTAATCTTACTATTTTGAGAGGCTGAGCAGGAGGATCACCTGAGACCAAGAGTTCAAGACTAGTCTAACCAACATAGCAAGAACCACCTCCCATCTCTACAAAAAACAAAAAATTAGCTGAGCATAGTAGTCCCAGCTACTCAGGAAGTTGAGGCAGGAGGATCACTTGAGCCCAAGAGTTTGAGGTTGCAGTGAGCTTGATTATGCCACTGTCCTCATGTCTGAGCAACAAAGCAAGAACCAGCCTCCAGAAAAATAAAAATAAAAATCTATATATGATTATGGTCATGATTACTTGACTATCAAAATTCATCTAATTAAACACTTGAAATTGGTTAATTGTATTGCATATAAGTTGTACCTCAATAAAACTGATTAAAATAAAAATACATGTGTATCATAGGTGATGCTACATACTTCCTATTGCATTACTTAATGGTATATAAGTCAAGGTCCAGTCAGGAAAACCGAAACTGCGAAAAACACTTAACACTGTTTTTTACTTATAAAGGTAGTTAATAGGTAAATAGCAGCACCTTCAATCAGATACCCAGGCCAGAACTTAAGAGTGTTTCCTAGATTTCTCCTTGCCCTGAGTGCTAATAATACTACTTCTTCTTCTTCTTTTTTTTTTTTTTTTGTTTGTTTGCCAGGGCTGGGTTTGAACCCACCATCTCCAGCATACAGGGCCAGTGCCCTACTCCTTTGAGCCACAGGCCCCACCCATAATACTACTTCTTAAAACCTCTTCAATTCATGCCCAATTTTCTTTCCTTTCACCATTGCTATGGTTTAGAACTTTAGCTAAACTAGATGAGGCTATCGGCCTCTGAGTACCTTGTCTTCACACTTCAGTTTTTATACTCCTATCAAAGCAACTTTTCTAAAAATAGATCATCTCATAGCCCTTGATTAAAATCCTTAAAGAGTTCCTTGTTACCCTTAGAAAAATAGTTCAAATTTCTTACTATGGAATATTATATCCTTCATTATCTATTCCCTATTTAACTTTCTATTTTTCTCTTTCCTGCCTCCTGTGTCATCCCCAGACCCCTTCAATTCCCGTACCCAGTTCTCCAGCAATACCAAAACACTAGCAGAAATCTCACTGTAGTGTGTTCAAAGGCCTCTCTGCATTTGAACAAACAGTTCCTTTTACTTAGTATGAACTTCTTCTTCTTCTTCTTTTTTTTTTTTTTTTGCAATTTTTGGCCAGGGCTGGGTTTGAATCCACCACCTCCAGTATATGGGGCTGGCACCCTACTCCTTGAGCCACAGGCACTGCCTCCCCCTTTTTCTCTTCAAATGGTTAATGACTTCAAAAGTTAGCTCTGATATCACCTCTTATGGAAAACTTTACCTGATGTCCCCTGCACCAAATTGCCTTCACAATCCCATTGATTCCACAGCAGATTTACAATTACCCCCAGTGATCACTACACTATGTGACATTTACTATCTCTCATGAGCAACCTTACGTATTTAATCTTTGCTCCCAGCCCTTTGCTTGAGTTTATCCTCTGAATGTTTGCTGAGAGAATAAATGAATGATTGCATAATCTTAACCTAGCATTTGAAACATTTTTTCAAAGTGATTGTACCAATTTACCTATACCTCCTCCCCCCAATATAACAGAGTTCCCTGTTTTTGTTCCACATCCTCAGTGACCCTTGGCATTGTCAGACTTTTAAATTTAAAACATTGTGATAGGTCTGTGGTTTTTAATAAATCTTTTGTTGTTATTGTTAAGACAGAGTTCCACCTGAAACCCTGAGCAGAGGGCTGTGATGTCATAGCTCACTGAAACCTCATTCTTAGGCTGTGGGCATCCTGCTGCCTCAGCCTCCTGAAGCTGCTGGGATTATACGCGCCGGGCCCGCCCGCCTGGGTTTTTCATTTTTTTTTTTTGTAGAAACAGAGTCTGACTTTATCGCCCCCGGTGGAGTGCCATGGCATCACACAGCTCACAGCAACCTCCAACTCCTGGGCTTAGGCGATTCTCTTGCCTCAGCCTCCCGAGTAGCTGGGACTACAGGCGCCCGCCACGACGCCGGGCCATTCTTCTTGTTTGGCAGTTCGGTCAAGGCTGGGTTTGAACCCGCCACCTTCTGTATATGGGGCCAGCGCCCTACTTGATGAGCCACAGGCGCCGCCCGAATAAATCTTTAATATGCTAATGGTGTAATGTTTAGAGAAACCTTTTTCTCTTTTATTAACATTTCCGGAAAGAGCAAATGCAAAGGCCTTGCAGTGAGACTTTTTAAAGGGACAGTAAGAAAATTGGTGAACAGAAATATAGCCAAGATCTTGGAATCAAGGATGCTAACACTTTGAGATAGAAGTCTGCCAGATTTTTCATTTGCCAGCAAATTAATAAAACTTCCCTTTCCTTCCCTTCAAAAAAATAAAACCACTACAACAAAAACCCTAGTAATCAGTCAGGCCTAATGGTGTGCAGCTGTAGCCCCAGCTACTTGAAAGGCTGAGGCAGGAGGATCACTTGAATCTAGGAGTTCAGGGCAGGTGTCCACACCGAGTTCAACATCAATATGCTGACCTACCAGCAGTGGGGGACCACCTGATTGCCTAAGGAGGGGTGAACCAGCATAGGTCAGAAACAGAGCAGGTCAAAACTGTAGTGTTGATCAGTAGTGGCACCTGTGAATAGCCACTGTACTCTAGCCTGGGCAACATGGCCAAAGTCTGTCTCTTAAAAAAAAAAAAAAATCTTGGAATCAGAACAAGAATTGATCTCATTAATGGTTCTCAAGTTTTGGTATTTATATGAAAACCCAATATGCTTGTTATAATTGTACATTCTTGGGTTGCAGGCACCTGAAATTTTGGTTCAGTAGTTTGGAGCTTGAGTTCTAACAGCTATATTTTAAAGGAAGTATCCCAAGTAATTCTGATGCAGTTGGTTTTTCAGTTCACAGAAAGAAAAATGCCTTTTAGAGAGTATGGAGTCATACTACAATGTACTTTGTCTATTATCTGGATAATGTTAAAGCTATTTAACATTATTTAATTTATTAACATTACTTACTTAATTTTCTATTTGTCATGGGTATATGTAGTAACGTTTTAGAGAATTAAAATTAAACTTGCTTGGAAAAGACTGCAATAAGTGAAAGCCTCTGAATCATGTTGCAAAACCAAGAAGGAGTATAATAAGAAAAGCATCAGTGTCACTTTCAGAGGAGGTAGAATTGAGATTCAGGTGTGCCATCTTAGGTGAATCCTTTCACTTCTCTAAGTTTCCATTACTCATCTAAAATCATTATTTTATCTCTCCTACCAGATTCATAAGCTGTAAGAGGGTCAAAAAAAGAATGCTAATACAGAAGTAAAACCTAATCAATATCAGAGGAATGATAATTGTTTGACTGACACATCTGCTTGAAACAATAGTCCCTGAGGCTAAAGAAACAATATTTAGCCTGAGGGACTTTTGCTTCTTGGAATAACCTCAGCAGCTTCCTACTAAAGGGTAGTTAGGATTCTAATAACTAGACCCCTTCCAATTACCGTTTAGGTAACACGCAAGGAAAATTTTGAGGGGCTTGACCTAGGATGCAACATTAATTTAGAGATATGATTCAATTCTTCTGATTATTAGTCCGGGTCACTTTTCATCATACTTAACCCAATAGTCTTTCCTATTCTTTATTATATATTCCACAGTCTAGGTGATTTTTAAAACACACCCGAGTTTGAGCACCACTGCTGTTCATTATATGTGGTAGTGGGATGGTGATTGCTGTTTTTATTCTTTTATTGTACTTATTATTTTATGAACAATTTTATTGTGGCATTATTTATACACAATGGTTTAACTCAATAGGTTTTGAGTACAATCACAGAATTGTGCAAACATCACTACAATCAATTTTAGAACATTTTCATCATTCAGAAAGAAATGATAGTAGTCATTCTCCATTCTCCCTACCCCCCAGCCTCCAGCAACCACTAATTTCTGCTTGTGTAGATTTGCTTATTGGACACTTTTCATAGCAACATCATCATACAATATGTGCTCTTTTATGATCAGCGTCTTTCACTTAGCCTATTTTAAAGATGTACTTATTGTTTTAAAACTATCAGGATAACAACAATATAGTTTAAAAATAAAAGAAAAAACAGTCATACTCCTATTCTAATACAATCTAATCTTTCTTTTTCTTCTTCCCCAGGTACTTTATCATTTGATTGGAAAACAAATAAAGGATGCTCCTGGCCTCCAATGGGCTCGCTTTCTCTAAAACCAGCTCCCGGCCAGGGCTGCAAAAGCGCCAAACATCAGAGGTAGCAGCACCCGCGCCCATCCCCGCCGGCTTACGCCTCGCTTACGCGCCTCGCTTACGTCACTGTTCCGCGACTCAGCCCCTCCCAACCCGGGTCGCGCCAGCTTTGACAGAGCGCGATGGCGGCGGCCGCGTCTGCTGGGATGCCGGCGACCGTGTCTGAAAAGCAAGAGTTTTACCAGCTTCTGAAGAACCTGATCAATCCAAGCTGTATGGTGCGCAGGCAAGCAGAGGAAGTCTATGAAAATATCCCAGGTCTGTGTAAGACTACATTCCTCTTAGATGCTGTCAGAAATAGAAGAGCAGGTTATGAGGTGAGACAAATGGCTGCCGCACTGCTACGACGGCTTTTGTCCTCTGGGTTTGAGGAGGTCTATCCAAATCTGCCTTCTGATATTCAGAGGGATGTCAAGATTGAATTGATACTGGCTGTTAAGTTAGAAACACACGCTAGCATGAGGAAAAAACTTTGTGATATTTTTGCAGTGCTGGCCAGGAATTTGATAGATGAGGATGGCACTAACCACTGGCCAGAAGGTCTGAAGTTTCTTATTGATTCAATCTACTCTAAAAATGTGGTTCTATGGGAAGTTGCACTTCATGTTTTCTGGCACTTTCCTGGGATTTTTGGGAACCAACAGCGGCACGATTTGGATATCATCAAACGATTGTTGGACCAGTGTATTCAAGATCAAGAACATCCAGCAATCAGGACTTTATCCGCTAGAGCTGCAGCTGCATTTGTACTTGCTAATGAGAATAATATTTCCCTTTTCAAAGACTTTGCAGACTTACTTCCTGGAATCTTACAGGCTGTGAATGACTCATGCTACCAGGATGATGATTCAGTCCTAGAATCCCTTGTTGAGATTGCAGATACAGTACCTAAGTACTTGGGTCCTCATTTAGAAGATACTCTGCAATTGAGTCTGAAGTTATGTGGAGACTCTAGGCTTAGTAATCTGCAACGCCAGCTGGCTCTTGAAGTAATAGTGACTTTGTCGGAAACTGCGACTCCAATGTTGAAAAAACATACAAATATTATTGCACAGGCAATTCCTCATATATTAGCAATGATGGTTGATCTACAAGATGATGAGGACTGGGTAAATGCTGATGAAATGGAAGAAGATGATTTTGACAGCAGTGCTGTTGCTGCTGAGAGTGCATTAGACAGATTGGCTTGTGGCCTTGGTGGAAAAGTTGTTTTACCAATGACCAAAGAACATATCATGCAAATGCTTCAGAGCCCTGACTGGAAATACCGACATGCTGGATTAATGGCCTTATCTGCTATTGGAGAAGGATGCCATCAGCAAATGGAATCAGTTCTAGATGAAACAGTTAATTCCGTTTTGCTTTTTCTTCAGGATCCTCATCCAAGGGTAAGGGCTGCAGCCTGTACTACACTTGGACAGATGGCTACCGATTTTGCACCTAATTTCCAAAAGAAATTCCATGAAACAGTGATTGCAGCTTTGTTGCGTACCATGGAAAATCAAGGTAATCAGCGTGTGCAATCGCATGCAGCTTCTGCTCTTATTACTTTTATTGAAGACTGCCCCAAGTCATTGCTAGTTCTATATTTGGATAGTATGGTGAAAAATCTACATTCCATCTTGGTCATAAAACTTCAAGAGTTAATTCGGAATGGAACTAAGTTGGCCTTGGAACAACTTGTGACAACTATTGCATCAGTTGCAGACACAATAGAAGAAAAATTTCTTCCATATTATGATATATTTATGCCCTCGCTAAAGCACATTGTTGAGCTTGCTGTTCAGAAGGAACTCAAGCTTCTGAGAGGAAAAACTATTGAGTGCATTAGCCATGTTGGGCTTGCTGTTGGGAAGGAAAAATTTATGCAAGATGCATCAAATGTGATGCAGCTATTATTGAAGACACAATCAGACTTAAATGATATGGAAGATGACGACCCTCAGACCTCTTACATGGTTTCAGCATGGGCTAGAATGTGTAAAATTCTTGGAAAAGATTTTCAACAATATCTTCCACTGGTTATTGAACCTCTTATTAAGACTGCTTCAGCTAAACCTGATATTGCTCTTTTAGATACACAAGATGTGGAGAATATGAGTGATGATGATGGCTGGCAATTTGTAAATCTTGGAGATCAGCAAAGTTTTGGAATTAAAACTTCTGGACTTGAAGCTAAAGCAACTGCTTGCCAGATGTTGGTTTACTATGCTAAGGAATTAAGGGAAGGATTTATGGAATATACTGAACAAGTTGTGAAGCTGATGGTTCCTTTACTGAAATTTTATTTCCATGATAATGTTCGAGTGGCAGCAGCAGAGTCTATGCCTTTTCTTTTGGAATGTGCAAAAATTCATGGCGCAGAGTATGTTGGACAAATGTGGCAATTTATATGTGATCCCTTAATCAAAGCTATTGGTACTGAACCAGATACAGATGTACTCTCAGAAATAATGAATTCTTTTGCAAAGTCCATTGAAGTAATGGGAGATGGTTGCCTTAATGATGAACACTTGGAAGAACTGGGAAGCATATTGAAAGCAAAACTTGAAGGGCACTTTAAAAACCAAGAATTGCGACAGGTTAAAAGACAAGAAGAAAACTATGATCAACAGGTTGAGATGTCTCTGCAAGATGAAGATGAATGTGATGTATATATTCTTACCAAAGTATCAGATATTTTGCACTCATTATTTAGTACTTATAAGGAAAAGATTTTGCCGTGGTTTGAACAGCTACTTCCATTAATTGTAAATCTAATTTGTTCAAGTAGGCCATGGCCAGACAGACAGTGGGGATTGTGCATATTTGATGACATCATAGAGCACTGCAGTCCAACCTCATTTAAATATGTAGAATATTTTAGGTGGCCAATGCTGCTCAATATGCGAGATAACAACCCTGAAGTTAGGCAAGCTGCTGCTTATGGCCTAGGAGTTATGGCCCAGTTTGGTGGAGATGATTATCGTTCTTTATGTTCAGAAGCTGTTCCATTGCTGGTAAAAGTTATTAAATGTGCAAATTCCAAAACCAAAAAAAATGTCATTGCTACAGAGAACTGTATCTCAGCAATAGGGAAGATTTTGAAGTTCAAGCCTAACTGTGTAAATGTAGATGAAGTTCTTCCACACTGGTTATCATGGCTTCCACTGCATGAAGATAAAGAGGAAGCTATTCAGACTTTGAGTTTTCTCTGTGACTTAATTGAAAGTAACCACCCTGTTGTAATTGGTCCAAATAATTCTAATCTTCCCAAAATAATCAGCATAATTGCAGAAGGAAAAATTAATGAGACTATTAACTATGAAGATCCTTGTGCCAAACGCTTAGCTAATGTTGTGCGTCAGGTACAGACTTCTGAAGAATTATGGTTGGAATGCATATCCCAGCTTGATGATGAACAGCAGAAAGCCTTACAAGAATTGCTAAATTTTGCTTGAGCACATTAGTATTGCTTGAATATCATCTACCATAAAAGTAACTACAAATAAGTGTTGCAAATGGATTTCATTATAAATAACTGTTTTTGCCCTGCTAAACAGTTTATATTTCTTTCCTCTGTTACTCTAAGATTAGTCAGTGTTACAGCCCTCTGTTTACTTGCATGTTTTATCTTGTAAACACAGACCTTGGCGATACCTGTGCTTCCAGTTGTCTTAGAATGTTTGTCACCTTTCCCCTAATTGATGTGAAGTATATAAAGCATTGCTATTTGTTTGAACTATCATTGATGCTGTGCAAACATTAAACTTAGTGTCAAAATGTCATGCTGACTATCACTGGATGCTAAGAGTCAGAAAGATAGAACTTCCGGGATAAACATCTTTGAAACTGTGGGTGAAGGATATAGTGGCAGGCTTATCCCTACTTGATAATATTCCTGGTGTTCATGGTAGTAATGGGAGGATGCTGGAACTGGGAGAGAGTTTTGAGATACTGTAGCGGACGTGGGAGTTTTCTCTGTAATGTGTGGCAATTTTGCATAATGTACTCCTGAGAACTGAGTGGAACCTATCTATATTCTCATTCCCAAGGTGTCCTGCTGAGAGGTATAAGAACTTTTAAATCTCTTTAGCCAGACTGGTCTTTTTTTTTTTTTTTTTTTAAGTGATCCGGGACTCTTAAGAATCATGGTTGCTAAAAGGAGAGTTCTGGTACATCTGACATTGTTAGCATGTACCATACTGTAGCATGGTGTTTGACAAATAGTAAGCAGTCAATATTTGTAGGTAGGTCAGTGTTACGTGTTTCAGCAGAGTATTGCTTTTTGTATGTATGCCATTCCCCCTCTCCCCCTCATACAACAGCTCAACAAGAAGAGAAGCACGGACTCAGGATAGGGGTTAAATAGATTTCTATTCTGAAGAATTTCCTGATAGATTCTACAGTAGCACTGAAGAGATTCTATTTAAAAGTGAAAAGGAAGAAAATGTAATTTTATCTTTAAACATAAAAAAGAAAACAGCTTCAAGACTAGTCAGCTGTAGATGTACAATGTAAGAAAACAGTTCTAACTCTTCAAGGCCTTTGGCTAAGATCAAGTTTAGAAAACAGTTCTATAAACTTAGGGCTAATGATATTATTAATGTAATTATTACAATGTCTTTAATATCAAACTTTCGTAAGATAGAAAAAAACTTTCCACTCAGTAAATCATTGATCTAAAACTTAAAAACAAATACATCTATTGTGATTTCCTGGGGCTATTGTGAATATTGTGTATGTAAAGTATTTAGAAAATACTGAAGACCTACTAAGTGCTCAATAAATCGTAGCTGTTACTGCTGTTGTTGTTACCTCTGTTGTGGTCTTTTTTTATATTGGAATTCCTTTTACATTAGAATTTTCTCCCTGCCAGTTCTGATGGACAAGGCATTTAGGCTCTTGTGGACAGGGCTATAAAGTTAAAATTTTGGATATGCATTCCATATAATTATTATTAATGAGAGGAAAAGAAAGCTAAGGACATGTATAGTATGGTCACAATTTTTAAGTATGTTTAAGATAAATAAAAAGTATAGATGAATAAGTAGAAAAATCCCACCTCAGAGTATTAATAGATGTTTTCTTTGGTGAGATTAAATGATAATTTTTCTTTTCACTTACCTATATTTTCTAATTTACCTACAACCAATGTATTTCTTGTATAATATATATTTTTTTTGCTTGACAAATTTCTTTTTTTATTTTATATTTTTTGTTAAATCATAGCTGTGTACATTAATGCAATCATGGAGTACAATGCTGGTTTTATATACAATTTGAAATATTTTCATCAAACTGGTTAACATAGCCTTCATGGCATTTTCTTAGTTATTGTGCTAAGACATTTATATTCTGCATTGAGGAAGTTTCACCTGTACCCTTCTTCTTTTTTTTTTTTCTTTTATTTTTTAATGAATCTTCTTTGAATCCCAGTTTGCATCATGTTGCCAGTTAAAAAAGTCGTATCACCCCCATAAAGACGCTGTGGGCCATTCATATAAAACATGGATTTGCAC
>CAUYRH010061538.1:0-13492 GCA_963574655.1 Perodicticus potto | reverse complement strand
CTACTTGAAATCTCTCCCACTACCAGGAGCTTTGGTGTTTTCTGTATTCTTTTCTGTAAATCAATTCTGTCTTATCACGGACGGGTGGGGGGGGGAATAATGTAATGAAGAATAATAAAATACATGTATTTAAAAAAAATAGCAATTATTTACTTGTTTTGTGTAGTTTTTTGACAAACTTTATCAAAAAAGAATATTCCTTCTAGTCATAATTTTCCATTAGAAAAATAATATCCTGTTCTAGAAACTAAATATCTCCTGTAAGAAATTTTAATAAAATTTAAGAATAACTTAAATCTTATATGTGAAAAACATAGCCTCTGAAAATTCAAATACAAACAATAATAAAAATGAATTAAAAATCCGGTCTCTCAATTGCAAATATAGATAACTCAAGTGTTAGGATGCGGTGGTATATACAATCCAGAAATAAATTAATTGAATCATGTTCCCCAAAATAATTTATTTCAGGAATATCAGAAATGTAGTTTCTTAATATCAAACTGAAATAATTTGCAAATGATTTTTTACAGTCACAAATTCTGGCTCTTTCCCTTAATACTGTCTGTCCCTTAAACACAATATTTACCCTATTTAATATTTTCTCCAGAGTTAATTTAATTCATGTTATCATTAAGTAAATAGTAAGTAAAACTCACCTCAGTCTTCATATACTGATGATTTATAAATTGATAGAGCTATTGTTAGTGGTTAGCATATATGGGTAGCAAAACAAAATCCATTGCTGTTAAGTTTTAGCTAATGGACCAGTAGCATCACTTTGTTTAAATAATTAAACATTAAACAAATAAATAACATAACCAAGGAAATAGTTACTCAAAGAGCATATATAGCTATTATCAATTTCTGATTACATGATTACGTTGAAGATGTTTATATTTTAGATATAAGTAACATTTAAGCTAAATTTATTAAGAATATGAAAATATGGCAAAAAAGCCTGAAGATCAGTGGAATAAAATGAACATAACTTAATTGAATTCACTCAAATTAGGGACACATTATAGCTATTTCTGTAATTAATGTCTAGAAAGCTGGCCAATTAATGAGTCAACTATTATCATTTCAATAAGTGCAAGGAAAGAATTTGACAAAATTCTGCCCCTTTTTATGGCCAGAACTCTTAACAAAATAGGCATAGATGGAATATATCTAAAAATAATAAAAATCATACATGTCAAACCCACTGTCATACTAAAAGGGAAAATATTTAAAGCATTCAGCCTTCTGATTGCATTCGCAGGCCCATTTAGAGGAACGGGGGTGGGGTGGGGGCGGAAATCCAGTATTCTTGAGCGCCCTGGCCCACATCTGACGGCCTCCTTCTTCTCTCCTAAGGCCATTGCTTCTGTTTTTTTGTCTTTTCTTCATGGTTGGCCAATGTCTGTGAAGGTCGGCAGTCCTCCAGGGAAGATGGAAGGAGCAGAGAAGCCGCTCAACACCAGTGAAGAGAAGAGAAAGGAAGGAGGAGAGAACAGAGAAGGATCTGGAGATGGAGGTCCAGCAGAGTTGACGCCTTGACTGAATATATTTACACACGTCTTGAGATATATAATATACTAAAAGCAGAATATGAGTCAATTCTAGCAGAAAAGGGAGAAAAATATAGCAAGCCAATTAAATTCACATTGCCTCATGGTAAATACGTGTTGTGGAATCCTGGAAAACTACCCACTAGCAAATCGCTTGTGGAATTAGTCAAGACTTGGCTAACAACAACGTTATTGCTAAAATGAATAAAGTGGTTTGGGACCTGGACGGCCCTCTGGAAAAAGATGGTACCTTGGAGCTTCCTACGTTTGAGGATGAGGAGGCTCAAGCAGTATATTGGTACTCATGAGCTCACATAAAGAGTGAAGCCATGAAAAGAGTGCAGGTAGATGTTTATGTTACTGTCCCCCAATAGAAAATGGATTCTATTATGATATGTACCTTGAAGAAGTTGTGTCCAGCAATGATTTCTCTTCTTTGGAGGCTTTATGCAAGAAAAACATTAAAGAAAAAGAAGCTTTTGAAAGATCAAAAGAAGGAAATTTTACTGGAAATGTTTAAGTACAGTAAGTTAAAATGCCAGATATTCAATGAAACAGTGAATACTCCAACTACCACAGTCTGTAGGTGTGGCCCCTTGATAGATCTCTGCTGGGGTCCTCACGTGTCAGACACAGGAGCAAAATTAAGGCAAAATTTGTGTATTAAAGATACAAAATTTTTTCTACATACTGGGAAGGCAAAACAGATACAGAGACTCTTCTGAGAATTTATGGCATTTCATACCCAGATCCTAAAATGTTGAAAGAGTTGGAAAAGTTTCAAGAGGAACCTAAAAACTGAGATTATAGGAAAATTGAGAGGGACCAAGAACTGTATTTCTTCCATGAACTCAGTCTTGGAAGTTTCTTTTTCCTGCCAAAGGGAGCCTACATTTATAATATACTTACTGAATTTGTTAGGTGCGAACATAGAAAGAGAAGATTCAAGAGGTTGTCACCCCAAACATCTACAACAGCTGGCTTTGTATGACCTCAGACCACTGGCAGCCCCTCAGCATGAACAGGTCCTTCTGACTGTCCCCTCACTAGGTAAGGGTAGTTCCCATTGAACCAACATGTGATGAATATGCCAAAAAGGTAGGGCAACAATTCCATGATGTTAAATTCATGGCAGACATTGATCAGGATCCAGGCTGTACATTGAATAAGAGTAGGAGTCAACACAATATAACTTCATCTTAGTTGTTGTGAAAAAGAGAAAAGCAGTGGCACAAGAGCTAGCAAAGTCCATGGGGAAGCACCAATTGTAAAACCATCAAGCAGCTGTAGAAGCTCAAGAAATCCTGCAGCAAACAGGCATAAGAGAATTTTAGTAAAGTACTTTGTCCACATTGGCTAGGTACGAACAGATGAACAGTAACTTTGTACTCTGGAAGATATCAATTTATACTGAACTTGCAAGAGCTTGGCAGTCTTCATGAATCAAACCTTTGACCTGGACAGGTTTTAAAGTATATATATTTGAAGGAGTTACTTAAAAGAGACCCATTAAAATGCTTTTATTTATTAAGTATCTGAGCACTGGAAATAAAACATGAGGAATGCTTTGGTGTAACAAGAGCTAACTTTTTTGTAAATTTAATGCAGTTGAAAAATAAAAATTTTCAAATTCCTCTAAGATGAAAAAAAACCAGATTTGGATTATAGTGTAAAAATAGAAACTTCTATTCAAAAGAAATTTAAAGGATCACAAATCAGTTGCTTTCCTATATACCAAAAATAGTCAAGCTGAGAATCAAAACAAAGACTCAGTACACATACCTTTCACAATAGCAACATAGAAATAAAATACTTAAGAATATATTTCACTGAGGAGGTAAAACATGTCTAACAGGAGAAACTACAAGTTATTGAAGAAGAAAACAGCAGAAGATGTAAATAAATGTAAAATATATCATGCTGTTAGATTGGCAGAATAAATATTTTATAAATGTCTATGCTACCTAAATTGATCTACAGATTCAATGCAATTTTCACTAAGAAAAATACAAATGTTGTTTTTCACAGGTCTATAAAAGTAATTCTAAGCTTGGTATGGAACCAGAAAAGAGACTAAACAGCCAAAGCAACTGAAAAAAAAAAAAAAAGAAAGGAAAAAAGTATACTACAAGGTTATAGTAACCCAAAGAGCATGGTACCAGCACAAAGACATAGACCAATGGTGAATAACACAAAATCCAGATATAAAACCATCATCATATTGCCATCTGATCTCTGACAAAGCAGATTATAACATACACTGGGGGGAAGAATCCCTGTTCAATAAATGCTACTGGGAAAATGAGATAGCCATATGTAGAAGACTGAAATAGGATCCACATCTCTCACCACTCACAAAAACGAATTCAAAACAGATAACAGCCTTAAACCAAAGGCAGTAAACTATAAAAATTCTAGATAAAATGTTGGAAAAACTCACTATTAAGTTAGAATTAGTCAACACTCATGTGCACAACAGTAGTGAAATTCAATGGAAGGAGACCGGGTGGGAGGAGGCAGCAGGATAAATTCACATTTAACGGGTACAATGCACACTCTCCAAGTGATGAGCACACTTATATAACTTTGACCCAAACTGTCATGAAGAAATTCATATAGCCAAACATTTGTACCCTGTAAGATTCTAAAATTTAAAAAAAATATTAAAATAATGAAGACTCAACTAAGTATGGGTGATGATCTGTAATGGTGACTTTTTGGTTGATTTTGTTTTCTTTATCAGATTTCCTGTATTGTAAATTTAACTCCAAACGTGTATTAGTATTATGTCAACAAATTATTTTTATAACCATAGGGAAGTAAAAGTTCTTCTTTTCTTTGAATTTTCCAGTAAGTTCTACAACTGAAAGCAAGAGATATTGAGTACTACATTTTTTATAAAGCATCATTAACAACGATAGCTACACATTTTTTCTTTCAGCACCAATTAGGAAAGTGAAAGTCACAATATAATAAAATAAAAGAGAGATTGAGAGAAAAGACAAACCAAAACATATAGGGGAAAAGGGGGGGAAGATAGAAGAAAAAGGAATGGAAGAGGTATGTAACACAGGGAAAAGGCCCATCAAACAGATTGTTAGGGTGCAGAAGGAGGGTTAAAAAATGAGGCACAAGAAATATTTGACAATATCAATACAGTTCTAAATAATTTGTTTAAAAACCCTGTTCAAAAATACCAACTTTAGGATTAAAGAACATCTGAGAATATCAAATAAATAAGTAAATAACCATATTACGGTATAATTCCCCTAAACACTTTTCCCAGGACCAGCATCATCACCATTCCCTGTGAAATGGTTGAAATACAAATTTTGAGGCTAGCTAAAGGTCTACTAAAGCAGAAACTCTACCTATAGTGCCCAGTAATCTATATTTTAACAGGCTCTCCAGGTGAATTTTTTTCCTTTATTTCCAAGTATTATGGGAATGTTTTACTAGATACCACAACTCAAAGGAATATTTTTGGTTACATGGATCATTCTAATAATGTCTGAGTCATGGCTATAGGTGTGTCTGTTACCCAGATAGTGTTCATTTTACCTGTTAGGTTTTGGCCTCTCCTCCCCACTGCTCCCACTTCATTTCTATTAAGTTTTGCTTCTTTCTAATCACATGTGTTCTCTTCATTTAGTTCCAATTTAATAGTGAGTACATGCAGTGTTTGTCCATTCTTTAGATATTTCACTTAGGATAAGAGTCTCCAGTTCTATCCAAATTCTTGCAAATGGCATTAATTCACCATTCTTTATGGCTGAGCAGTATTCCATGGTATTTACATACATACACCACATTTTGTTAATCTACTCTTTAATTGATGGGAACATTCCTCTAAGAACTGGAGCAGGACAAGCGTGCCCATTGTCACCACTTCTATTCAACACAGTGCTAGAAGTCCTAACCAGAGTAATTAGGCAAGAGAAAGAAATTAAGTTCATCCAAATTGGGAAAGAAGAGGTCAAACTATCACTTTTTGTTGACGATATGATTTCATACCTAGAAAAGCCAAAGATTGCACCAAGAGACTTCTGGACTTCCTAAAAAAAATTCAGCGAAGTCTCAGGGTAGAGTATCATTGTACAGAACTCAGTAGCATTTTTGTACACCAATAGCAATCAAGCTAAGAGTAAAATCAAATCATTCACAATGGCTATAGAGAAAATAAAATTCCTAGGAATATACTTAACCGAGGGAGGTGAAAGATCTCTACGAAGTTTACTATCAAGCACTAAGAAAAGAATTTGCAAAAGATACAAACCAATGGATAAACATATCATGCTCATAGATTAGTGGTATCAACACAGTTATAATGTCCATTTTACCCAAAGTGATTTGCAGATTCGATGCAATCTCTATCAAAATACCAATTTCATACTTCACAGATCTAGAAAAAATAATTCTATGCTTTGTTTGGTACAATTTTTAAAATTAGAACTACTATATGAACTAATAAATTTTAAAAAGAAAGAAAACAAATCTGAGCAACAACAGAGAAAATGAGACAAATATCATAGCATTGTAAGGTAATATACATGTATAGAAAATTGTTCCCCCAAACAATAGCAGTTTTAATGTATATTACATTTTCTAACTTCTAAGCCTGCAAGTAATTAGGCGATTGCCCACGTATCTAGCAAATTCATCAATTTTGCAGTAAAAGTTCATATCCATTTAATATTATATATAAAATCAACATTATCTGTGATTTTACAGGCCTATTTTTCATTTCAGATGATGCTACATTTTAACATGGATGTGTAACTTCCTTTCAAACATTTTGCTAAGATATTTCTTTGATTCAAAAATGTGAGCAGTTTTAGGGAGAGAACGCCATTTAAAAAATATTTTCATTAATTTTACTTTCTTTCTTTTTTTTTTAAACTGAGTCTCACTCTGTTGCCCCAGGCCAGAGTGCCATAGCTATATCATAGCTCACAGCAACCTCAAACTCCTCTTGGCTCAGTCTTCAAAGAGGTGAGACTACAGGCAACGCGCAGAACACCAGACTAGTTTTTCTATTTTCAGTAGAGACTAGGTCTCGCTCTTACTTAGGCTAGTCTAGAATTCCTGAGCTCAAGCAATCCACCTAGGTCTCCCAGAGTCTTAGGATTACAGGTGTGAGCCACCATGATTGGCTTCTTTTTATTAATTTTTCATGTGGGGCACTTTCTCTCGTGGAAAATATTTGAATGAAGATTGATCCTAATTCTCACAGAGGCTAAACCATAGGATGTTGCCCTTTTGAACTTGAGCTTTTATAAACATGAAAACTATGTAGAGTTTCTACATATGTTGTACAGACATTATTAGACATAATCAAAGATTAATTTAAAACATAAACAAATATATTATTTAATAATGATATAAATATATATTATTGAAATTTCTGTTTCATTTAAAAATAGCAAAAAATAATATTTAGGCTAAAAACTTTCCTCCACTATGGCTTAAAAATAAAATATGATTCTAATTAGTCATTAAAAGATCACTTGCAGGGGCAAACTCATTAGGCATAAATAACTCTCATACTTTACACAGTAATTCATTTGCAAGTGAAAATTTTGAACAATCTCAACATTATTTGAATTAATATTAAGAGAATTTTGATTGCCTTTTCCTTTTGTTGTTAAAAGTAAAGAAAATTGGTTGTGTCTTGCTTTAATCTGACCTTTACATAAAGTATCAAGGGCAGTTTACCTTTTGCTAATTTTAAATATTTCGTGCTGTGGATAAGAGTTGACTATCAAAAGAAAATTGATTTTGGTGACATTTGATTTACCTAAGTTCAATAATGTCCCTTAAAAACATTTTTGTTCCAAGAAACATTTTAGAAATTATTGAATCTTTAAAATAGTGTGTTTGCATGCATGTACATATGTTTGGTGTTGTTGTAAAAAGGCCAAGGTGAAATAGAAAAAATATAGTAGGTAGCCATGAGAATATGCTTAACATCTCACTTTTTGGAAGCAGCATCCCTAAATCTAATAGAAAAGGAGCAAATGTATATAATTGTAGGCAGATTATAAATACGATTAGGACTTACTTGTGTTTTTAAAAATCATGTTACATGAATAGACTTTGTTGATTTTTTATAATTGTGTCTAAATAAATATTTCACCTATAATGTATTAGAAAGAGTAATATCATTTTAGAGATCGAAAAGATTGAGGTACTTATGCCACTTATTTCCCTTTATTTCACTAAATAGAACAAGGGAGTGGGGAGAACTTTAGTGAATCTCACCAAAGTTTTCACCTAACTCTAATGTGAAATGTTAGGTGTTAATATTAATATATAGTTATAATTAAAATTATTGAGAAACTGAGTTAAATTTAAAACACATTCTAAGATTCTTTGACTCTCAGTTAAGTCTTTTCATTAATTTTAGTTTCTTTCTTTCTTTTTTTTTTTTAAACTGAGTCTCACTCTGTTGCCCAAGGCCAGAGTGCCACAGCTATACCTTACGGCTCCATGTACCATTGAATCATAGAGGTTTGTTGTGTAGAGCAGAAGTCTATGTTTAATGACAGGCTTTCCAATGAAATGCTTGAGAAACACTGTAATAATAATTTAGCGTTGATAGTGTATGGCAAAGTGACACCACATAGCCTCTGTGGCTAGGTCATATAAATCTTTACATATTCCATTTGTTTTACATTGTTTACCCCTTGGATAATTTCTTTGGGATTTGCCTGTGGCACCCGGCCACCAGGACAAAAGAATCCCCTGATTTATAAAGAGGTAACAGGTGCTCCAGTAAACAGTCCTTGCTGAGGCTTGCCTTTTAATTTTCCTAGCTCATGTACCAGATATGTAACTATGTGAATGAAGAAGGCTAGATTATTCCATTTGTCAACTGACCATATCATCACCAGCAGTCAAGTCTTCCCAACTGAGGTTACATACGTTATATAACCTCAAGCATCCCTGAAGCAGCAATAAAGAATCCCTGTTATGAAAATGTTCAAATCCTTGACTCGAAACATTAGGGAGTACAATAAAATAGTTTTCTTCTTATAACACACATTTTTTGGATGGCTTGTTACATAGTGATAGATATAATATTAGACAAAATAGCATTATATTAATAATCATAATTTACATTTCTTCAGCACTAATTATATATCTTGGCCTTAATAATAAATTATTTTGCTTAGTTTATCACCATTAATCACAAAGATAATAGAATGTATAAATATAGAAATAAAAATCTGAGCCTCTGAAAATTCACAAAAACCATTTTTCCTTTAAAATATGTGCAAAAATCAGTCAAATTTATGATCACTGAGATAGTTATGTGGGAAAAAGTATGCATGTGGAAGCTGCCAGTTTAAGAAGAAAAACTGATGATGGCATGGAATTATAGAACTAAGTGAATTAGAAATGGACCTAGCAGAAAAATATTCTCAGTAGATGATATAGAAAGAGAAGATGTAGAGGAAAACTAAATCAATGCCATACTTTTGGGAGTTGTCATACTCATGATAACAAGAAATAATTTCTTCAAAAATAATGATTATTTTTTATGAGACATAGATTAAAAAAAGGGGATGTCAGATCATCCCATGTATGGTTCTTTTAAAAAAGGAACACTATAAAGGACAGAAGTAATAATTGAACAAAAATGTTTTTAGTGTTTCCCATTGATTATATATATCTATATATCTATATATCCATGTCTATAGCTATATATATGTCCTAATATATACTATTAGGATAATTTATGTCTTCTAGGTTAATTTAGAATTATTATATTATAGGGATAACTAGGAAACTTCAACTTTTTATTTAATATTTGAAAAACTGAACTGATGAGAATTATTTTAAAGCATTAGATATTATTCCTTCAATTATCTGAAAGAATTTAATATTATTCCTGCATTGAATCTGAGAGTCAGTGTCACTAACTTTGAGACCAGTGAATAGAAAATATCTTAGATCGTCTAAATGAAAACACTGGAAAATTTATAAAATGCTGAAAATGAATCATTTACTTATAAGTGAAATTTTGCAAAAAAATTTATACATCCCTTTTACTACTGATAGCATAGAACTGAAAGAAAAAACTATATACATTGGATAATAATGTAGGAAGGCAGCTCTGCATAGTGGGCTTGGAAATAAAAAATGTTTGGATCACAGCCTTTCTGTGATTCATATCTTCTTTAAAGTAGAACTAATGATGGTACCTATCTTTATAATATTTTTTAAAAATATAAAATGAGATAATGGATGTAAAGCACTTAAAATACTGTCAGGCATGTATTAACACTCAACACTGATAGTCACTATTACTAGTTACACTGATTGAGCAGATAACATTATGCTCTTTCCCAAAGGGTTTCTTTCCACGAATAATTCCTTCATCATAATTTTCATAACAATTTTGTGGTAAAGACATTATGTTTATCCTCACATTACTGATAAGGAAACTTACATATAGTGAACATAAATATGTATCTATTAACAAGGAAAGTTAATTTTAGTATGCTTACATATGTATCTTCTGATATGGAAACTGAAGTTATAGTAAACTTAAAAAATACACACACAATACACACACACACACATTTATGTGTATATTTATTTTAAGAGACAGAGTCTCACTTTGTTGTACTCGGTAGAGTGCTGTGACGTCACACTTCACAGCAACCACCAGCTCTTGGACTTAGGCAATTCTCTTGCCTCAGCCTCCTGAATAGCTAGGACTACAAGAACCCTCCAGAACACCTGGCTATTTTTCCGTTGTTGTTGCAGTTTGGCCAGGGCTGGGTTTGAAACCTGCCACCCTTGGGACTGGTGCTCTACTCATTGAGCCATAGGCGCCACCCAGAAAAGATATGTAAACTTAAATATATTCCAAAGGTAAACAGCTAGTAGTTCATCACACTTAAATTTCTGTACTTCAGTAGTATAGAAGTATTTATGTAGAAGCTTTATGTAACTTTCCATTTTGTCACATCCAATATTCAAAAGATGTTTACTCAATGGTCAAAATTCAATAAAATTAATATTTCTATTACTTACAAGGAAATTCTTAGGTGAAATCAACTTTTTTAAAAGAAAACATGGAGGTAAAGAATGTAATACTTCCTACTATAGAGTTTACACTGCCTTCATTCTGCTAATGACCCTGCAGTTTCATCCACCATTCCTTTCCTTTCCTTTCTTTTTCTTTCTTTCTTTCTTTCTTTCTTTCTTTCTTTCTTTCAGAAATTTAAGGAATACAAGTGCAATTTTGATACATGGATATTTTTGTATGTATGAAATCTAAACTGTCTCCATCACCAGAATAATGTACATGGTACACATTAAATAATTTCTTATACCCCCTCCCTCAGACTCCTACTGTTACAAGTCTCCAATGTCTATCAGTCCACACTCTGTGTCCAAATGGACACATTATTTAGTTTTCACTTAAAAGTGATAGCATGCTGTATTTGACTTTCTGTTTCTTAATTTTTTAACTTAAGATAATGACCTCTACTTCCTTCTATGTTCTTGCAAAAGACATGATTTTATTCCTTGCTATGGCTGAATAGCATTCTATTGCATATTTATATCTCACATTTTCTGTAGCCAGCCATTCACTGATGAACACTTAGATTGAGTACATATATCTCCTCTTGTGAATAATGGTGCAATAAACATATAAGTGCAGCATGATTGTCCAAATGTCAAGTCTGAAAAAGAAAAACACCACCTTCACATTTTTCAAATGCAGTAGCACCTCCATATTGACTGCCTCCCTACATTTAACACCTCCTTACGTTGATCTGATTTTCATAGGATATACATGCACAAAATGTACATATGAGTATGGTAGGCCTAGTTTCTTATGTTGACCACCTCCTTATGTTGACCATATTTTACAGTTCCTTTAGTGGTCAACTTGCAGAGGTTCTACTAGTGTTAAATCACAGACCTCTTGGAAAAGACTCAGAGACACCTCTGAGAACAATACTTTGAGAGTCTTTCTTTGAGATTGTCCAAGAAAAATTCAAATATCACTACTCATTCAATGACAATCACCATTGAATGCAGTATTGATGTTTCAGTCAACAAAGAAAACAAACAATTTGAGCAAATCAAAGTTTCCTAAACTAAATGCATTTTTAAATGCATAAAGAGGGTACAGAAGGTCTTACTATTATTATTATAATATGTCATAGACCCTCCCCCAAAGAAGGGTGGGTTTCAGGGTTACTGAGATTTCCTGAATCTTATTAAGATCTACTATAGCCTGAAAGATGCTGAATTCTCATCCTCCTTATAGAAATAGAGGTAGTGAGTAGTGGTGAACTTGGTCTTGCGGACAGTAGGCAAACATATACCATGGTTTGTTAATACATTCCCGAGTTGATGGGCATTTAGGTTGTTTTCACATCTTGGCAATTTTAAGTGGAGTTGTGATAAAAAAAATCTAGTGTAAAAGTTCTTTAAGACAAAATTATTTTTATTTTTCTCCTGGGTAGATGCCTAGTAGTGTGTTGCAGGAACAAATAGAAGGTCTAATTGCATTCTTTGGGATTCTCCAAATATACTTTCAAAGTGGCTACATGAGTTTTTAGTACCACAAACAGTGTAAAAGTGTTTCACCCTCTTGACATCATGCCAGAATCTTCAAATTTGGGACATTGTGATGTAGACAGTTCTCACTGGGGTTAGGTGATACTTCAGAGTGATTTTGATTCGCATTTCTTGGATGATTAGGGATGATGAGCATTTTTCTCAGATGTTTGTTAGCCATTCATCTGTCTTCCTCAGAGAAGGTTCTGCTCATGTCTATTGCCCAATAATGGGATTGTTTGCTCATTTTTTTTTGTTGTTGTTCATTAATTTGAATTCTCTAAAGATTCTATTTATAAAGTCTTTGTCAGAATTTTTTTTTTGCCCATTCTGAAGGTTGTCTATCATTTTAATTGTTGTGTCTTTAGCTGGGCAGAAGCTTTCCAGTTTGATTAAGACCCATTTTTTTTTTCTTACTTATATTGTTGCAGTTGCCATAAAATTCATACTCACAAAATCTTTTACCAGTTTGATATCGTTGAGAGTTTCCCCACACTTTCTTCTAGGACTTTTATTATTTTATGTCTTAGATTTAAATATTTTATCCATCTTGAGTCAATTATTTTATGTGATGAAAAGTGTGGATCCAGGTTCAGTCTTTTACATGTGGTTTCATTCTTTTTTTTTTTTTTTTAGGAGATTATTTCTATTTATTTATTTATTTATTTATTTTTTGTAAGGTGAATGAATGTATCAATGAACGAACACAGTCCCCTCCGGGGCAAAGTGAATGAATGGATCAATGAATGGACACAGTCCATTCATGGAATTGAGGCCCAGGAAATTCACATGAAACTGACCTAGGCATAGGAAATGAGGGTTCCACATTTAGTCCCAAGTGCAAAGTGAAGGAGACACCAAGGCGCAGGTATCTCCTCGGCAGTTGTCTGGCCTTTGTGGCTATTGGACCGTCCAGTGGGGGTTGGAGGATCCCTCCTTGCCAGTCATCGAGCCCGCTGGTTCTTAGCTGGCTGCCGCAGCACCGACACCACCAAGGAGGAGGTAGCGGGTCCGCCAGCTCCACTGAGCTGGCCAGGGCACCAAACGTCCCGCATCAATTCTCCCTCTCTGAGTAGAAACCCTAACTGCTGTTAGGGAAAAGGGGCGAAGACTCGATCTAACTGCTTCCTGCTAAATCAGGCGATGATAGAAGGGGACAGTTAGAGTTTCTCCGGAGGGAGAGTGATACAGGGGTTCATGGACTGGGACCATCTTTGTTGCTTGTGGCTTAATGACCTTTCTGGAAAACATAAATCTGATTAGTGTAATCAGCAATAGGCAAAGGTAGAACAGCGTCAGGTCAGAAGCACTTATTCAGTGATGCTAAAAGAAAACCATATTAGGATTTTTCT